>LZPO01097099.1:86487-103288 GCA_001675575.1 Neotoma lepida
TATATTCTTATAGTAATAGGAAGCTAGACAGATATATTCTTATAGTAACAAGAAGCAAGATGGATATATTCTTATTTTAGTAACAGGAAGCAAGATGGATATATTCTTATTTTCTTTATTCTTAGCTTCAGCATCAGCAAGAAAATGGAACAAAAACTCAAAAGTCCTTTTAAAAAAGGTAGGGGAGACTTTGCATTTAAAGCTAAAATGACTGAAAAACAATGGAGGTTCATGAGCTAACTGTCAGTTCAGTGAACTGGCTACNTGGTAAACAGGCTTCCAGAATATTGACTGGATTTCTTCTGGATGTGACTCAGGGTTGGCCACATAACTTTCTTAATTTTAACTAGCATTGTGCTAACACTATAGCTACTGGCTACGTGGGGCCCCTTAAGCTTAAATTTGCTAAAAATCCTAACAAAGCCAGCTTCTTGGCCACACTAGCTATACTCTGGNTGCCCAACAGCCACACGGAACCTGAAGCTTCCATAAAGGTCANATCTATAGTGCAGGCACAGAGTGTGTCCTTCACCATAGCAAGCCCTGCTGGCCAGAGCCCTTCACTCTTCTTGTTGGAGTTCAGTGTTGGGGTTCAACCACAACCTATTGAAGGGTCCCTTGAAGGGGAAAGTGAGGAATTTGAGAAATGCTAGATAGGAAATATAGAAGTAGACAAAGAAAAAAGATAGAGATGCAGGATAGCTTCGGGAGGGCCCTGGGTCAATACTCAGCAGCCTCAAGTTTATTTCTAATGGGCCTTTTATACACTAGCAAGGGGAGAGGCAAAAAAAATCTCCCCCTTTCAAGATCAAAGCACAACGTACAACCAAGTGTAGACCCTTCAAAACACCTGGTAACCACGCCCCATGGCAAAGCATCTTGTGATTAGGCCTTGAAGTATAAGACACGTGGTAACCANGCCTTTGCACCCTATTATGCACCCTTGGAGAGCAACATAAACTCTGACTCTGACCTTGAGTCAAATTACAAGTTGGAATCTTTGTGGGCTCCCATATCTGCTCGCTCTCCTACTTTTTGATGCTGTGACTGACCCTGGATGGTGAGGAGAGAGGAGCCATTGGATAATGGGAAGGTCTCCTCTGGAAAAATACAGAAACGAGGACACCAACAGAGTCAACAGGACTTTGGAGATGAGACATTAGGAGTGCATTCTTACAAGGATGACTTCTCATCTTCCAAATTGAAGATGAGTGCTAAATAGTAAGAATGTAGTCTTACACTTTTACAAGGTCCCCAGCTGAAAGGAAGCTGGTCATCCTAACCTTTGACTTCTCCTTTTGACAGAAATGATGGTGAAGGAATAACCAATTTTTCTGAAACCTTAGTCTCGAGTTTTACTGGTGTGATTCTGTGAACCATATGCTAGGTTCTTTCTGTCATTTTCTAGCATTATAAAACTCCTAAAATTCTCATAATCCTCAAAGTAACAGTATCTTTTTGTAGTCTAATAGCTTAACTGATGGATGCAGGATGGGGACTGGTCACCAAGGCATGATTAGAGAGTTGAGCCTTTCAGCCCCACGCCCAACATGCAGGGAAGGGAGCTGATCACTCATGATCATGATTTTGGAATGAAGCCTCCATAAGACCCAAAAGGACANGGTCTGGTGAGTTTCTGGGTAACTGAACTCATGGAAGTTTCTAGAGAATTTTCCCAGAGACAGCATGGAACCCAATATCCTTCCCCTACATCCATTCTACTTATCTCTTCAACTGTATCTTTCATAATAGTGATACCCTTTCCAATAAAGTGGTAAATGTAGGTGCTTCCCCGAGTTCTGGATACTACTCAAGAGAAACAGGGAACATGGGAGAGTGTGGGAAGCCTGACTGACAGCTGGTTGGTCAGGAGCACAGGTCACAACCAGGTGAGTATGCTACGCATCACAAGTAGAGTACAGGACATGGGGAATGAACTGTGCCCCAGGATCTGACACTGTCTCCAAGTAGACAAGGTCAGATCTGAACTAAATTGGAGAATGCCCTCAGCCTGCATCTGCTGGAGAGCTGACTGCTTGCTGGAGGACAAAAGGCCTCACAGTTTTTGATGTCAGGGCTGCAGAGATGGCTCAGTGGTTAAGAGCACATGATATACTTGTAGATAATAGGTGTGGCTGGCAGCACCCATGTCAGACGGCCCATAATACCCTGTAACTCCAGATGCAGGGCCATCTCTGGTTTCTGAGCGCACCTGTGTACACATGCACACACACATGCACACGCATGCACATACACATGCACACGCATGCACATACACACACAATGAAAAATAAAATGAATTTTAAAAAAAAGACCTCTTGGGATCACAGAAGTCTGTGCTGACTGCTATGATCTGACAGGGAAAGTCATGTGTTCTTCCAACAATACTATGTAAGAACTAACTTCATTCTGGTCTTCCCTGGTGCTCCTGAGCTGGTGGCTGGTGACTGGTAGTGGCCTCTTCCAGGTAGTTCCTCACCAGTACCGATATGCCTGGGCCATGGCCTGGAGTCCTGATCGTGCAGGAAAATCAATCCTAATCACGCCGGTCCTTGCAGGAAAGGTCTGTCTTCCTAATGCAGCTCGCATTAGCAGCCGGCTGGCCAAGAAGCCAGGCTGCTGAAAGCCCAAAGGACAGAAGGAGCCTCTGCCTAATGGAAGATTCACAGGGCTGGGTTGATTTATATTTTATTCTAAACCAATTTAAGGTTGATGCAAAAGAAAGGAAAACATCTTTGAAGTTCTGAAAAACAAGACTTCAAAGATGTTTCCTTTCTTCTTCCTTGAATCTACTTTTTTAAAGACTATTTCCTGCATATCTAAACAAAAAAAAGCCTTTGTTGAAAGATTTGAGATGCTGATTGACTTAAAAGAGGCTTTGAAATCAAGGGACAATTAAATTTACTTTTAGCTCCGTAGATGAGGGCACGGTATTCGCTTCTGTCGAGCACTGTGGGGAATCAAGCCTCATAAAAGTCTGCGCTTGCTAAATTAAATTATAAACCCATTTTCCCTGGGAGAGGTATAGTTTTAATCATATGGCCAAGCAAATACTATTAGGGTTTAGATTTCTTTACATACTTTCCCCTCTAAAAAATCCTAATGGCTTTATCTTGAAGTCCCCATCAGAACTTTGTTCTCTCCCAGAGATACATAAAGGAAGAACATGAGCTGGAAAGCCCTGTCAGCTGCACGAAATATCAGAAAAAATCAAGATAGCCTGCATGAGCAGCTCACCTTCCAGTGGTAATAGCAGAGGACAAAGGCAATCAATGGCCCCCGAGGGCCGGTGCATACAGGAGGCCCTTGGGTTCAGTCTTCAGCACCAAAAATATAAGAAACTTTGGAGTACTTATTTATCTAAGCTCTCTGCATTCATCATCTTACCTGAAGAGTGGGCTATCACAGCACACACAATGGTACATCCCTGTCTCCTTGTTGTTCAAGTACATCCCACTGAAAGGCTGAAAGTAAAGAAGCAAGGAACACCATCACACTCGGGTGATAAAGCAGACAAATCCAAGAGTGAGGCTGAGGGTGTGGCTGGCCCAGTACTAAAGTGTTTGCCTAGCATGCAAGAGGCCTTAAGCTCAATCCCCACCATTGCAAATAATAATAATAGTATTAATAATAATAATCAACCAAAAAACAAACAATAAAGCCCCAGTCGAGGAATTATACTCATTTGACAAAGTGCAAGNATCAGCAGAGAAAAACTGCAGTCAACCAAGGAAGCAGCTTGAAAGCTTCCTTACAACCTGGCCTTTATCATGCCAAATATTCAAACTGTGACATTAATAATGCTTTGTATTTATGTACCACCTTTCATCCAAGAACATCAAAGTCCATGAAAAAGCATGAACACCAGTCCCATCCTCTGCCATCCTGGAAGATTTCACTCTCTCATCTCAGAAGGGCTAAAGCAACAGGAATCTAAACACTCATCTAGGACACTTTGAACTCTCTAATTAAAGATGGAATATAAAGGGCTCAGTGCTAGAGTACTTCACGTGTATGCAGAGACCCTGAGAATGATCCCTGAAAGGAGGGGTGGGAGGAGAGGGTGAGGGAGAGAGAGAAGGGGAGCAAAAACACAAATACTTCAAAAGCATTGTTTAATGAATTTGGGGTTGTGCCGTTAACACATCATCATGCAATGTCAACACTGTGTAGAGTCAATCAGGGTTAAATGACGAGCCAGGACCCCAGTGCTCGGTCATCACGTAGATGAAAGCACTACATCCACAGGAGTTTAAAGAAGGTNTAGGCTTTCAGCTGCTGAAAGGGGTACGAGGGGAATAAAAGCAGTGAATGAGTGCATGTCTAATGCCCTCTTCTGGTCTCCTTGGGCACCTGCACACACATGGTACACATAAATTCATGCACACACACACACAAATAAAATAAATAATCTTTAATAATTTCTGTCAAATTCCTTTACCATCTCCTCAGTCAACAAAATTACAAAGAGAGTTTGCACAAGCTAACTGAAAAAGCCATGTCATGGTGGCAAGCATTACCCAACCACACAGATGACAGGATTCAAAGCNTGGAATGCTGCCGAGAGGCAGAGCTGCCAGCGAATCAGCTCTCCTGTCTCTCTAGATTCACNAACTTAAAAAAACTCCCCATAGTGCTAACTGCATTATTTCAAAAGAGCTTCCTCGGGGATGTTCAAATCTACTTGCTGAGTCTACCAGATGNCTACATCTGGATGCCCTCGCTCTCTAAAAGTCTTGAACTTAAAGTCCGGCTTAGTGGCACATGGTTGCAATCACAGCACTGGTGATGCTGAGGCAGGAGGATCATGAGTTTAAGACCAGCTTGAATTACATAGCAAGACCCTGTCTAAAAAGCAAGGAAGGAANGAAGGAAGGGAGGGAGGAAAAGAGGAAGGGAAGAAAGGAAGGAAAGAAAGTAATAGTACATTTAGCCACAAAAGTCTGAATGAGTCTAGTGAGCTGTTCATTCACAGTGACACCTGACTTGAGCACTGTGGACATCTCTACCATGAAGGCTGATCTGCAAACCCCTGTCCACAGAAACCAAGCAGCCTACAAAATTAAAAACATAATTTCATTAATATAAGAGTCAGGGGGTTGCTATAACAGTAAGTAAACTAATCCAAATGAACAGGAATTATTACTTAACCTATGTCCTGCCATGATGCCTATCTGCTACCCGCTNCCTGANTCCTAATATCTCCTCATCAACTCCCTGATACAGTCCAAGCCCTTTTACATATTAGGAACAAAACAGCTTCTATTTTATCTGTTTGTCCTAGTATTTACTGATAATCTGAATATAATCAATGCTGGACTGGGTGCTAATGCTGCAGATGGGAAAAATTGACTCAAAAGCTAATTACCTTCCCCAAATTAAAACCAAAGTTTCTTGTACTGCCCTGATGACAAGANCCTGTGAGAAGACAGTCATATTTTGTGATGACAGCCGTGAGAGAGAAAGAGAGACTAANAAAGGACCCTCCCTCGGAAGCAGCGTGTGCAGACTGTGTCTGAGACTGGGGGGGCGTATCTTTATTCTTTTAACCTTTCCTTATTAATGTGTGTAGCTGATAGACGCTGATGCCAATCACTACTGAGCTGAGCTTTGAAGAATGAGTAAGAACCAAGCAGATGAGAAATAGAGTGTTTCACACAGGGAGGACATACAAANGTGGATGCTACTGGGAAGGCAGGAGAAGCCAGACCACACTGGGCTGTGAGCGGGCTATGATGAAGAATATATACCTGCCCCTGATGACCACAGGGGTTGGAGAGGGACGCTTTGGACTTGTTCACTGGCTGTGCTCATGATCAGAGTTGTTGTGCCCACTCTTAGCCCCGAGGGAAAGAGAGGAGGAGGGAAGGAAGGAAAGGAGGGAAGGATGGAGGAGGGAGGGGAAACAGCCATACACAATAAAAAAACAAAAATGACTGGAAGGTCAAAGAGATATCAGAGGCAAGAGAGAAGGGGGGGGTTAGGGGGTGTCAATCATTAATCCAGGCCTGGGTGGTGCTATTGCTCCAGTTGGAAGCTGAAAAAAAGGAAGGAGGGAAGGAAGGAGGGAGGGAGGGAGGATTCAGAAGCCGGAATTAAAATGACTGCTTGCACAGGGGAAGGGAGTAGGGTCAGAAACGGAATGAACTTCAGCATCACCCTGCGATTTCGAGGGTGTCTGGACCAGTGACAGTTCCCTGTTCTTTGATTCTGTTAGTTCTCCCATGCTAGAGGCAGAGGACATGTTTGAAAGGATGGCTAGATGCAGGTAATCTTATTCAAGAGGAGAGGTCAGAGCAAATGGAAACCAACAAAAGGAGGTGAGGAGCCCCTGGGTTGGTGGCTGTGAGGATGCAATCNCCAGTAGGGCGAGAGAAGAGACAATCACCAGATTTTGGTTAGGCTGTGGCTGCCAGGAATGCACATGTGGGCTGCCTCATAGAGAGGATGCTGGGTCCTAACTGATTTCTCCACCATGCTCTCTGAGGCTCATGACATCTCCTGTAGCCTCATGTCAATCAGAAGCCACAGGGCAAGAAAGGTGGTCCTTCTCCTGGGGCTCAAAGCAGGGACACCAGATCCAGAGGGCAGAGAAGGACCTGAGAAACTAACTCCCCTTCTGTTGATACCTGACTCTTGGTTATCATTCGGCCAGGGTGCAAATTCTTTCACTGGCTGCAAGCACTGCTAACACACCACTACTGTCTGATTAAATATATATATATTTATATTTTTATATATAAAATATATATATGTATGTATATACATGTATATATATGCATATGTATATACATGTATATACATACATGTATATACATACATACATACATATGCATATATATATATGCAACTGAATTTTAATTAGGAGTCACCAATCAGGAGGCTTTGGGAGCCTCTCTTCCCTTGGACTAATGAAGCTGACTGATGCTTCCAGCTTTGCACAATTCTAAAAAGTTAAATGTGGACATGGAGCAACTGGTAGGGATTTACTACATTAGTTAAAATAATGGATGATGCTCATTTTGTAAAAGGGCCAAGTGCAAAGGATATTGCACCATCTGCTTCAGAAGCCCACAGATTTATTCTCCTAAACATCTGGCAGACTGCCTCCAGGCTCCCTGCACACACCAAACCCCGCCTGGCTGGTTACCTGGAAATTAGGCTAGTCTTAGGACATTCTGGGGTTATACTCAACCTCTCAAGAGCATCATGTGTGCTTCCCTTGTGCTGTTAACAACAGTGAGAAAAACAGTCTCATTCCCACCCACAGGAAGTTGGACAAAAATATAACTTCAAAAAAANTTTCACAAGAATCTATAAGGATCTGCCAGCTTGTCTGGTGGCTGTGGCATCAGAGAAACTGAGCCTGTGACCGTGTTTAAAGGACCGAAGCTGCCTGTACTTTNCATGGGTACCAATAGGCAAATACACTGGTCACACAACACTAAAGAACCACTACACAGAGGGATCTGCCCATGGGATCTACTTCAAAAATGAAAGCATCTCATAGGAACAGCTCAATGATAAAACCCACTGGCTATCTTTGTTCCTGGCACCACTGGTTGTGAGCTGCAGTGCCCACACAATGCTGTCACCTGAGGAAATGAACAGAAGCTGAGACTATCCAGTGTAGTTGGGTGTGTCCACTTGTGACACACAACAGTCACCAGCATCTCTGTTTTGAATGCCTACTCTAGCCAGGCACCAGAGCAAGTACCAGGAAACAGAACACGGGGGTACTGCTGTGAGGGAAAACACTGAACCCCCCTAGGCAGGGGTTGAGAAAAGGGCTCCTCGAGCAAGTGATCTGGGTTGAGTTGTGTCTAGGGGTTGGAAAGATAGCTCAGCTGTTAAGAGCACTTCCTTGCTCTTCCAGAGAATCCAAGCTTGGGTCCCACAACCCACATCTGTGGCAGCTCACAATAGTCCGTAACTCCAGTTCCAGGGTTTCCCATGCCTTTTCAGGACCCTGAGGGTACACACAGGTGACACACTCACTCTCTCTCTCTCTCTCTCTCTCTATATATATATATATATATAGTACTATATATATATATGTATATATATAGTACTATATATATATATGTACTATATATATATATAGTAAATCTTAAAAGGAGAGTCTGAATTAATTATTAAGACAAATGGCTGAGGGAAAGAAATCCAAGATACAGGGGCCTTAAAGAGAAGACAGCAGAGCATTTGCTTGCTCTGAGAACAANATGGCCATAGTGCAGGGAGCCAGAGGAAGCATGGCTGCATCTGAGGCAGGGGCACAGGTAGGGACCACTGCTGGGAGGATGCAGTTAGCATTTAAGTACTGTGCATTTATTTACTTTGAGAGCAGTGGTAAGCTTCCAAGTGATATGAGCTGGGAAGTAGCATGGTCCACTTTGTTCTCAAAAGACTCCTCTGGGGTGAGAGGAAGCAGGGAGCAGAGAGGAGTAGATAGAAGGAGGTGGACTGAGAATGTTGGCCTGGTCAGCAGGGAAGGGGCAGTGGAGAGCATGCGTGGCACTAAAGGACAGGGAAGGATTCTTGTTTCTTTAGGTGGGTGGAAACTGTAGGCCTAATACAGAGACTGCTGGAGGCTGACCAGATTCTCACAGTGCACATGAAGGGTTGTAGGCACCTCTACTCCCACCTCCCGCCCCCTGAACATCTCATCAGAACCCTGCACATCATTCCGCTTACCGCTTCAGTTCCTTTCTCTCTGGTGACATAGAACTGCTCCGGGGTCAGTTTCTTCTGCCAGTCAGTCTTGCTTAGAGAGAGCTTGGACTTTGTAAGCGACCCTGCATTATTACATAGGGAATTGATTTGATTGAAATGAAGCATTGTCCCTCCCCCANGTTGCCTTGCTCTATCACCTAGAGGAATTACCCCAGCTCCTGCTCTCTCAGCTGTGGCTTCATTCCTCACAGAAGGCTCAGGCCCAAGATGCCTCACCCATTTCATTAACAAGAACTCAGTGGTGAGTAGAGAGCCAGTGGTCTGTCTGGTCCTCCTGGGGCACAGACCTCAAAGAAGTGGCTCATATAGGAAATACTACCAAAGAAGTGGCTCATATAGGAAATACTACCAAAGAAGTGGCTCATATAGGAAATACTACCAAACAAATTATCTGAGGTATCTCACAGTGGAAGTGGATTCTTCCTCCCATTTCTGCATTAAAAAAATTCAAATCTTTTTTGGTTTAGTTTTCCTTAGACAGCGTATAATATCCCCTTTGAAGTAGGGCACATCAGTCTTTCTGGCCGTTCTGACCCTTCCTGACCCTTCTGGGAGCTGCTGATTAGTCATATGACTTCGAAAAAGCCGTTTGTGCCTCCATTTCTGTTTTGCAATTTAAAAAAATTACTTAAAGAAATAATCCCGCAGAGTAATGGATTTCATTAAGGCATTTCCATACATGTGCTGTTTTCGTCACTGCCCTTCTCTCTCTCCTCCCCGTCCCTCTGTTCCCTACCCTTCATTTGCTTGCACACATGTTCTGTTACCCTTCCCCCCACAACTTTCTTTTAAGACCCTCCTCAACTCCACAGCTTCTGCCTACTTTTATGACCTGTATCTTGATCCCCCTCACACAAATATATTAAAATATGTAATTAAAATAGAGGATCTGCATATGAAAGAAAGCATGAGGTATTTGTCTTTTCTGGTTTGGGATGCTTTGCTTAACATAGTGATTGCAAGTTCCATTGATTTTCCTGCAAATACCATGATTTCATTTTCTTTAGAGTTGAATAAAGTTCCATTGTGTGTGTGTGTGTGTGTGTGTGTGTGTGTGTGTGTGTGTGTGTGTACTGTGATGGCTAAAGAAACTCCATTTTATGATGGGCATCCACCTTGCTACGGAATAGCTGTCTGTCTCTGACTCAAGTTCCTCAAAGCTCCGGACTTCTTGACCCCTTTCCCCCAAAAACATGCAGCGGTGACCATCCACTTGCAATGATATGAGTAACTCTTGATTCTGGCTTTTGTAACTTGCTTATGCAGATATTCAAGGATGACTTTGAGGTCACCTTGACAACCTAATCTCGGCAGAGTAGTATAGCTTATTGGTCTCCCTAATTTGCTTTTGTAGATATTCAAGGACCCACCTTTAAAAGCCAAAGGTTTCCTTCACCTGCCTCTGGACGGCACTTAGAGACTGTGGCCCTGCTAGCAGTTTTAATAAATTTGGCTAATTATTATCTGAATTGAGTCTGGTGGTTCTGAACTCCACAACAACACCATATTTTCCTTATCCACTCACCTGCTGGACATCTAGGCTATTCTATTTCTTAGCTATTGTGAATAGTGCAGCAGTAGACATGAACATGCAAATATCCCTGAGGTAGGACTTAGAATCCTTTAGGTATATGCCCAGGAGCGGTGCAGATGGACCACATGCCAGTCCTGAAAAGTGGTTTTCATCAGGACCCAGCTGGATGCAGTGAGGAATGGGGATAGGGATGATCTTTGAGGAAGGAATTATTAAACTCCTTCCCTAGCTACTTGTAAAGCTATCTTCAATTTTGTCTGTATTTTAAAAATTNTCTTGNATAGAGATCCTATTGTATCATCTCCAAAGTGAATCTGTCTTTTATCTGTTTGTTTACATCTGTTTTAAGATAAGGTCTTGGACAGTTCTGGCTGTCACACCGACTATGTAGTCCAGGCTGGCCTTGACTTCCTGACACTTCTGTTCCACTTTAATCTATTACTGTGCTTCATGATTTCTGTCCATACTTTGTTCCTCTTTCTCCTGCTCAGTATTACTTCTGTCCTATTACACTTATATAGACACAAAGCATTTAGGACAAGACTNTATTTAGTTAAGGTGGGTATAAGGCTGTCTTAGTTAGGGTTTCTATTGCAGTGATAAAACACCATGACCAAAAGCAAGTTGGGAATAAAGGGCTTATTTCATCTCACAACTCAGGTCCCACTCCATCGCTGAGGGAAGTCAGGAGCTGGAGGTGACTGAGGAGCACTGCTGACTGACTTGCTCTTCCTAGCTCACTCAGCTTGCTTTCTTATCCACCCGAGCCACCTGCCCCAAAAGGCATGGCCCACGGTGGGCTGGGCCCTTCCACANCGATCGTCAACCAAGACAATGTCCTTACAGATTTGCCTACAGGTAGTCTAATGGCATTTTTTCAACTGAGGGTCCTCTTCTCAAATAACTCCAGCTTGGGTCAAGTCAACAGTAACAACAACTAAACAAACAAAACCCAACCTGGACAAGAAGCCTAATTCTGATAATAAATGTTTTCATTTTTGAACATTAGAAGGAGCTTATCATCGTTCAGCACTTTAACTTACAAATAAGAAAAGACAGACTCAAATGATTACTAAACCTTCCTGTGGGGAGGAGGGTCCTGTCCTAGGCTTCCTTTGGCCTCCATATTGCCCTTAATATCTCNGAATCCCAGCCCATGATGCANACTCCCAGACTTGATTTCCCTCCATCATAGATAGGCCTGCTGTGCCACCTCCATTTAAAATCACCACCTGGAAATCTCCACTCCAACCATGATGGTGGGTTCATCTTTTTTCTCCCTGNACTTGTTTTCATGACACAGTTTGACNCTCTGTTGTGAAGTNCATACACATTAAAGACCATCATATCTTCATCTCCAATACAGGAAGAGGTGTAGGGGGAAACAAAAGGGGAGGNCAGGAAAGGGGGCAAGCCCTGCGAGTTTCTATCTCCCCTGGCACTGCAGTAAGCCCATATGAACACACACAGGATATAGTGNACATCTCCAAGTCAGATAGTGGGTCTCCATCGACAGTCAACTCTGTCTCCTTGANCTTGGACCTCTCAATCTCCCAAATTGTAAGAAATACATGTTGNTTATGCCCCCTACTTAGTATCTGTTATGGATGCCCCCACTCACACATCAAAGCCAGTAAGGGGCAGAGAGCTGAGACTGGACCAACCAAGACTGTAACCACAGAACCATGCTTCCCATTCTTAATGGATGCAGTTTGTTGACCTGGACCTTCATGCTTTACTTAAGTGTTCCTTAACTGTTTGGGTTGAGGCCAGTTTCCCATCCCGAGAGCAATGCTGTTAAGAAGGTCTTTGCACATACAGCTTTGTTCTTTTGANTTATTTCCGTAGAATAAACTCCCTGGAGGGGCTGTCTGGTAAGTTACATAGCTCCTGCCATGTACTGGTGTCTGGCCAAATTTAACATGGCTGAAGACTCTCAGTTCCCAGGGCTATTCATCAGGCTGCTTTTGACAGCACCAGTTCCAAAGTCACTCAGCTACAAGGACCAGCCAGCCCACTAGGCTCGCAAAGGGTCTGACTTANAGACCAAAGGAAGGAGGANAGCTCAAACCGGAAGTCGTGCTGGATCAGTTAACAGTCCACAATCTCAGGGCATATGTTTATTGAACACTAAAATTTTAAAGTAGCAAGGGTCTAAAAAGACTTNCAAAAGAATTGGTACCCTTCAGCAGCATAAGATATAAAACTGAGTAGAAAAGGAGGGGCTTGGAAAGGAGGTCAAGGGAGCAGCTGCCCAGCGTCAAACCACAGGGGCACGAAANGGATAACTCCTACTCCTTNCTCCCCAGTAAGATCTAAAACTGCCTCAACTCACAAATGCNGACCAAAATCACTTACCACCCCACCCCCATTCCTGCTCTCATCCACTAACAATGACTGTGGGAACACGGGAATGATTAACACACATCTCAGGACCTAGATCCACACAGACCAAGGCGGCATGGCAGCAAGCACCCACGAGACTGCAGTGGGCCAGTCGGCAGCTCACACAGGACAGGAGGCAGCTGGCAGTCCTCGGAAGNGGGGTGTACAGGGCAAAGGACTAACTCCCTCTCAGGGGAGAGTGCGTGAGGCACAGCTGCTGGCCGCCACTGGGNCCCTGACTATGGCTCCTGACACCGACGATTTTGTGCACTAACTAAAATGTAACATATCAACGAACNGTGTGCAAGCGTGGGAGTGAATTCGTACCCTCCCGGGATTCTCTCCGGGATCAATGCTCCCCCAACACATCAAGTTCACCCACCACTGTGCTCGACAGCTCAGGCTACAAGGAGCAGCAGGGCCACGGGGACNAGGTTCTCAAGGCCTCACCGGAGGCGGCCCCGGGTCAGCCAGGACAGTGAAACCGAAAGCCANGAGGCGGCGGCGACAGAAGACCTACCTGAGTCCCCGTGTCCCGACCCCGCACAACCCCGAGCTGGCCACCCAGGCACCTTCAGCAAGGGAAGGCCCCGCAGTGCTCGCAGGAGGCGCGCCATGACGCTGCCACCAACGGGTTCCTCCCCACGCTACCTCATCCTACCCCACCCCTCCACTCTGCCCGGTCCCTCCCCTCCGCCCAGGTTCCCTCTCCTCCTCCCTGCTCTCCCTTCTGGCAGTCGCGTCACCCCACCCCCACTCCCTAACTTCTTTGCTTGCTCTTCACACCCACTTGCCCCCGACCTTCGCTGCGTTTCCGGATCCGCATCCGAACACCAGGTTCCAACCCCTCGCTGCTTCCTCCAACTTTTGCCTCCTCCCGCAGGGACCTCCCTCCGATTGGGATCATTCCTAGCCTAAAACCTGTTGTGGCTCAGTTTGTTTACGTTTTCCAGAGTATCTGAAAGCCGAATCGTACCAATTATAGTTGGTTTTATCTGACTTCCTTCACTCAGCATAATTATTTGGACATAGCTACTTGGCCTTTCGTGTTACAATTGTGCACAAATCCTTTTCTGATCTGAGTAGTATTCCATTGTACTAAACTGTATTCAGCCAGTTACCCATTATTTTAGGTAGTTTCTAATTTTTTCACATCAAAATCAAAGCTGCCAAGAGCATTCCTGTACATGCCTTTGGGTGGATGGAGGTGTTGTCTCTTGTGTGGACACCTGGAAAGGGAATGGCCAGGTCTCAAGGACAGCGGCTACTTCACCAGCAATGTGTGAAAGTTCCTGTTGGCTCATCCCTTGCCGACAGTGCATTACCCAGGCCTTTTCTTTGGTTGTTGTTTTGTTTGTTTGTTTTTGTTTTGTTTTTGAGCATCTTCCTGCCTCAGCACTGGATTTATAGGAGTGCATCACCACACAGTTAGACTTAAACTACTCACAGTAATAGGTCTCTTGTGCGGTGTTATTTTTCAGTGTCTGACGATTAGCATTATCCAACATTTTTCGTGTACTTAAACTGCAGACCACAAACTCCCCTTGGAAAATTATCTATACACTTTATTTTGTCCACTTATTATTAGATTACTTGTTATGACGTCTTCAAGGTTCTTTATATATTCTCTGGACAGAAATCCTTCATCNAGTATTTTCCTTACAAATTTCCCCTTCCCCAATCTGTGGCTCCTGTTTTCTATTTCCTAATTGTATCTTGGGATGAGAAACTTTTAATTTTGTTGAAATTCATTTTGTCATTTTTTTACAGTTTGTGGGGGCTTGGAGGTATCATTTAAGAAATGGTTGCTAGTCCAAGACTACAAATGTTTTTTTGTATGTTTTATTCTGCTAATTTTATAGTTTTGAGTTTTACTTTTTTGGCCTATTACCCATCTGAGTTAGGTTTTGTTTTGTTTTAATAGGGCAACACTTTTTGTTCTCCACTGCCTGCTTTTGAATCCTTGTCAAAATCAGTGTTTGGCTGGGGATGCAGCTCAGTGGTGGAACAATCGTCTAGTCTGTATGAGGCCTCAGGTTCCCACACAACCACTGGGGAGAAAATCAGGGTTTTTTGTTTTGTTTGTTTTATTTTTTAATCAGTGTAAGGGTCTGTTTCTGGACTTCTGTTCTTTCCTGTTAATCAGCATGTCAGGTGTTTACATCAATACTATAACATCTGCATTTCCGGAGGTGGAATCAGCTAGCATTCTTCACACTCCAGAAAACANAGAGGAAAGCTTCTCTCCCTCCTTCCCTCCCTGTTTCCTCTCTCCACTGCTTTGAGAACTTNCACCTCACCCCTGAGCAGGGCCTCTCTATCCTCACCACCACCGAAGTTCAACTCACCATCAAGAAAGATCATGGGCTAATTTCATATTCCTGGCCATANGGTCTTAACCTGAACAAACCTCATTTAATATTTACCCTTGATTTTGTCTACTAGATGGCTTAGACTCTTCAATGCCTAGCCAACCGTGCTTTTCTTGCTTTATTTACAAACAGACTTGTTAGTTTTGTTGAGAGTCACAATGTACTCACTTGTTTGCTCATGGTGATCACGTGACATGTTTCTGGAAAAAGCAAGAAGCAAACACTACTGGAAGGCTGGAAAGCTAGTTGGGGANCCGCTGACTCTGCACTAACTATTTTTGCCTTTCCTTTCCTTTCTGCTCNGGAATTAGTACTAACAGTTTTCTGGTATGGTGAAGTTAAGACTTACACCCTGATGCTAAATAGGAGATGCATGGAGTCTGGATTTCATGGGCTGTGGAGACCATAGTCAAGCCTTGAGTTGCATATATTAAAATTTCCTATTGTATGAGAGGCAAACAAATCCATGTTTGTTTAAACTGTGATTGTGTTTTCATGNGGACGAGACATGTACTCTGCTGATGACCCGGGTGTGGTTGTGAGAAACTTCCAATAAAGGCTAAGCTCTACAACATCAACTCTGTATATCTCACACACTGCTCTGCAAACTATATCCACAAGGAGAAAAACTAATGCTATGTAAGTCCCTAAAAGAATAGGATGGAGTGTCCACTAAAATGATAATTAAATCCACAAAGGAAATAAGATGGGCTGACTACCAAAGTGGGATACCAGGTCAAAAGTCAATAGACTTTTCTCTACTTAAAATTATCTGGGGCCCGGTGGTGGTGGTGCACACCTTTAATCTCAGCACTCAGCCAGCCTGTTCTACAGAGCTAGTTTCAGAACAGCTAGGGCTATTACACAGTAAAACCCTGTCTTGAAGGAAAAAAAAAAACATTTGGGAGAGAGAGATAAGATAGCCCTGAACCATTCTCCTCTTCAGAGAAACATAGTCTGCTTTCATCTGACCACAATTCAATACTGATGGTCAGTTTGCTCCCACTGCAACCTAGAGATTTCCTAGAAAATAACCTCCTGGGGTAACTCAGGAACCTGGGAAAGATTTGAACAAGTGGCTTGGTAGGGAAGCATGGTACAGGCATTGGCTTCTATTTCCAGCTATTTCCTCTTGCACAAGTCTGTCTTTGGGCTTGGATCAGTCATCTGAAAATATGATGCCAGTGAGGAGAAGAAGTAGAACTTGAATAATTTTAAATTCTCTTATGTCTATTATTTTACAGNTTTTGGNAACAGGGAACAATATGCTCTTTATGCTCTTCTGGTGAGCAAAGAGCTGAAATGTTGAAGATTAAAGTCATGTTAAGGTAATTTATGTATACAGACAGCAGCTATACATAATTCCCCAACAAAGTACAAAAAAGTACTCACCCCAAATTGGAAAATCAATAGGATAATAAGAGAGAGTACACATAACAGACAATACCTTTTGCCAATATGCTGGTATCTCATTGATTTTCAATGTTCATTTCTCTAATTGTTAACAGAATTAAGAGGGCTCATTGTATCTTTTGTGTAGATGTTTGAATTTGTAAGGAGTTAGGTACATTGATGGTTATCTTTATAATTTGTATGCCATGACATCATATTTAGTCATCTATGTGTATACTGTGTGTCATTTTCCAACTTACTTTTCCTCTCCCTCCCTTGCCCACCCTTTTCTCTTTTGGTTTGTTAAAGCAGAGTCCACCATGTATCCCTGACTTGCCTGGAATTCACTGTGTAGATCAGGCTGAGCTCAAACTTGTAGCATCCT
>LZPO01097099.1:112166-122923 GCA_001675575.1 Neotoma lepida
ACTACCTTTTAAGGACTCTGTAATAACATCCCAATCAAGAACTTATCAGACAAGGTGACAGGACTTCACCCCTCCAAGTCTGTACAAGGCAGAGAAGAAAGCACTCCAACAACCATCAAATTCAACCTCCTCATTTGAAATTCAGTCAAATGAAGGTTATAAAGCCTGATACTGTCCCTATATTCCCTTACAGCCTCAATATACAAGAGTCACACCCTCATCCCCCTAGTGCATTTTCATAAGGCTTCACTAAGCAAAAGAGAGATCTGCCTCAGAATGCAGACATGACTTATCGAATAAAGACACTAATTGTGCAAGCTTGAAGATCCAAGTTCAATCTCAGGAACTCATGTAAACCCCAGACTGAGTGATATGAATCTGTAATCCCAGGACTCCTATAGTAAAAGGGGAGGCAGACAGGAGAGTGAAAGCTCAGAGGCCATCAGAGGCGTGTGCCTGTGTGATGCTGAGCTATCTCACTGGCCCTAACTGAAAGTATAAAGTTCTATCGGTATAAATAAGTCACACATACTAAATAAATAAGTAATAATTGAAAAAAAGACCCACTTTTAGTTTCCTTGCTTCATAAGAGATGGCCTTGTGTAAAAAGCTTTATGAGCCACAGAGCACTGTAGGTGGGCNGAAGAGAACTAGAGATGACTAAAAGGGTCTTATCTATTTTGTCTCAATTATATCTATACATTCCATTTGTTAATGTGCAGTATATTGCTTTAAAGCCTGTTTTAATTAAAAGTATTCCTTTTATGTTGTAATGGATGCATGCATTTTATTTAAAAGTATCCATTTCACTGCCAGTCTCAACAACTGGCTAAGCAAGGCATGGCAGGCTGCCTTGATTACNTTTTAGCTTCTTTGCTTTACCTAGATCTGCCTCGGCTACTAGATGCCTGACTCACAAACTGAAAAGCTGAATCCCACACACCATTTCTCTCCAAGCTGAGTTCATGTGGATCCTGCAATTAGCAACTCAGCGCCTCACCTATTTTTTTGCATTTGTAAATAAGTGTTCGTCACTTGAATACCAACACTTGCTACTTGATTCTTTATTATTTATAACTTTATAGAACTTTATGCTTTCTGTTAGTGAGGTGGCTGAGCATGTACAGTGCTTGCCACACAAGCCTACTAACCTGCGTTGAATCCCTGGAGCTCATGTAAGGGCAGAGAAAATTGATTCCACAGGGTTCTTCTCTGATCTCCCCTTATGTACCACAACACACATGGCCCTCACACACAACACACACACACACACACACACACTCATCATATTCACAATTTTTAAAAAGAAAAAATATGAATTAATGTGTCTCCTTTCTGTAAATCCCAACACTGTAACTTCTAAGTCTTCAATGACTTAAGATAATAAATATTAAATTAATTTTGAAAGATCATAAAACAAGACCATGGCATGACTTCTGTCTTCATATTGGGTCTAACAAACTTAGGTAGTCAAAATGTAACTCCACATGAAGAAAATCTAAGTCGGGGAATTCAGATGGTTTCATACANATAATGAGCTTGTGGGAGGCATACAAAGAGCCAGATAAACTGAAGCTGGGGGAAAGCAGCAAAGCAAACAGTGGGGAGTGCAGGGGGGAGCACTTCGAGAAAGCAATAAATAAGAACAGGCATCCAACATTCCTGGAATTCTCTCCTGACCCCTGTACATCCTAGATCTTATTTAAGCTCCTAAGCATGCAGCAGGAGTTCAAACTTATCTTCCATTGAAAATAGACATTAATACCTGCAAATGGATTGGATCTGGAGTATCTCCCACAGGCCCATGTGCTGAAAGATGTATCCTTGGTTTGGTGTTTTGGGAGGTGGCAGAACTTTTAAGAACTAGAGCTTACTGAGAGGTCTCCTGGTCGATGGGGACATATCCTGAGACCCTGGCCTCTTCTTCTTTGGTCCTTTTGCAACCTAGCCATGAAATGTATGGTTTTGCTATGCCCGATGCTTTTGTCCTAATGTGCTGTCTCAGCACATACTGAAACCCATAGGGCCAATAACACATAGACTGGAACCCTTGAAACCATAAGCCAAAATATATCTCTTCTCTTTATGAGCAGGTTATTTCAGGTATTTGTTGTGGGGCCATAAAATTAGTAAATATAGTGCCCTTCTTTCAGTGATGGAATTTGACATTCAGAGAGCCAAATAACTTGTCATGCATTTTACAGCCAATTGTGGAGGGGTTCAAAATTTCATAGTGCAATAGGCTCCACATCCTATGTTCTTTGCTTATAACATGATGTTTTTATTAACTCTTTGAGAATTTTATACAATGTACTTTGGTCATATTCACCCCTGTTCCTCCACCCAGCTGCTCCCAGATCCACCCTTCACCTCTCCAGCCTTCCCACTTTCATCTCCTCCTTTTTCTTTTGTTTTATTTTTAATAACAAACCAAATCCAACTTGTGCTGCTCAGATACTCATGGGAACTGCTGAACTTATGAATTCACAGTAGCTATGGTTGCCTGCACAAGATCTGTATAAGACCAAGCCAGTCACCATTCTAGTGTTGAGTACTAGTAGACTGCTCGATTTTCACTCAGAGTGGAGTTCCTTAAATCCAGCCCACTTCAGGTCTTCACCTCAGCACTACCCTCTGATCTGTATTATTCTGAGGTTACTGTTTAGTTGTGAATAAATTTTTTTGTCATAACTGATTATTATAGCTTTGAATCCTGAACGTTTAGCTGTGGTTTGAAAGAGAAGCTTGAAAAAGATCTTGAAAAAGTTAAGTTGAAAGCATGGAAGAGCATTAGGAAGACATTTAGGAAAACCTCATGAAATCCCAGGGATGTAGATATTAGTCAGGGTTCTTTGGAAGAACAGAACCCGTGGAATGAATATATNTTAAAAGGGGATTTATTAGTGCTGGTCTTTCAATTCATGTTGGAAGCTGAAATCCAAAGTCAATGAAGGATGGCTGCAGCATCATCAGAGTGGATGCACTCAGTAGCAAGGAGCAAAGGCCGTAGGCAAAGGCAGCATTGCTCTTTTCCTCATACTTTTTTATATCTAAGCTGACATTGGAAGATGCTGCCTACTCTGGGGAAAACCTTATTCCTTCAGTTAATCCTTTGGAAACACCAAATAGATAGATCCACCTGGACAAGTCCCTTGGTTGATGCCAGATCTAACCAAGTTGACAGTCAAGATTAACCATCACAGCATCGAAACTATTTTTATTGGCATTTAGATAAAAACACATCATTAAAAATGTCCAGTTTATTGTAAAAGCTCACACCTGGGTGGAAGTGTGCTGGAAGCTGCTTCTGTGGATCAGAATTTCTTGCTGCCAAGTTCAGTGTGGTTTTGGCAGAATTCAACCATTGTACTTTAATCTAGTATGATAAAGAGTAAAACAAGAAGCCATGCATGGTGGCATACCACTTAATGTCAGCTGCTCAGGAACCTGAGAGGGGAGACTCGTGAGTTCAAGGTCAGCCTGGGCTATATAGGAAGACTCAATCTAACTATCAAATAAAAAAGGCTGAGATGTAAATCATCAGCACACCACTCATCCAGTGTCCATGGGACCTGGCATCTCTCCTCAGCAACACAACAAAACAAGAAAGTTATGAAATATGGTCATACCTAAGTTTCAATCCATTTTTTGTAGGTTTCTCACATTAAATATTAACAAAGAATTTGGGTCCTTCAGATAGATATCTGAGAATTATTTCCAAAAGCAGTCACACACACAAATGCCATAGGAACTAGTGTTTGGTCACTGTCTAAATGGCAGTGCACTGGTTATACTTTGATTCACTAAAATTATGGCTGATGCTTAGTCTCCAGTATGTTTTCACAAGTTTTATTTACTTGGGCATGCATATATGTGCATGCTTACATGTATGTCACAGTTCATGTATGGAGCTCANGGACTGCTGGTGAGAGTTGGTTCTCCCCTCCTACTGTGTAAGTCCTGGACTCAAACTTATGGGAAAGCTTCTTGACCAGCTAAGCTATCTACCTGGCCCTTCAGGACTTTTTATATTCAAGAATAAGAAGTCCGCATCTGTAAGAATATGGATGTGGATCTATGACATCAGCAGCGTTATTGACTCGTACCGGGTAAGTACCAAGGGGNTTTTTTCAATANATTTCATTTTAATGGTTTATTGCATAGACTGCCCAACCTGCCTCAGCCTTCCAAGTAGCTGGGATTACAGGCATGCACACCACGCTGGGTACGCTATGTTGTATTCAATAGTTGATGCAAGTGCATTATGCCACATTGACTGGAGTTTGTTAGGGCATCTCTTCAGGGAAAGGTTCTGTGGTTTCCTTTCCTCACTAGACCTGTGTCATTGAGCAAACTAAATTAGTAAAACAATTCACCCCTACATAATCCATTAATGAAGTGTCTCCATTATGCATGCATATTCATTAGCTTGCCCCTAAGGAATTCTCCATCAATCCTAACACACAAAGCCCTGACAAGTCAAGACAGATGAAGTTTCTCTTTGGTCCAGGAGGTGTTAGCTTCCTGTATTGTAACATATGATGTCTGAAGAGCTTTCTTTTGTAAAGCTGAGAGAGGTACTGTGGCTCCCAGACAATGGGAGACAAAGTCACAGAGCTCACATGACAAGCAGTGGAAGTCTGGTAGGGCACACAGAACACTGGTTCTTTTTCATTTCCCTGTAAACTTTCTGGGAACTAATCTTTTGGAAAGCTCTGCTAAAAAGAAAATAAGTATCTAACCTTCCTTTTGGTNCATATTAGAAGAAGTTTGAGACATGGAACATGTTCCAGAAAAATGAAACAATATTCAGGTTCTCTTCCTGAAGACTTCCTAATCAGGTAGAATGTGTGTCAGAAAGGGCTTAGTAAACTCTGCCTTCCTTATCTACATCTTCATTAATTAATTCGGTTATACAAAATGATAGGTTTTGTTGTTATGTTTTTACACATGCATATAATATATTTTGAACTTTATTTCCCCCTTTTCTCAAAGAAAATTGTAATATAGAGATTGGATGTGCCTGCAAGAAGGCATGTGTATGATGTCTTTGTTGGAGGTTTAACANGCTAGACTAAAATGTGGTGAGANAACTGTCTAGAACAACTAACTTGAATTCTCTAGAGTTAGGGGTACTAAGCATGTGGAAGCCATTGCTTCTCTTTGNTCTAGAGCATTCTGAAGAAAGAGGGTCCAGTGCAGTCCTCTGATCAAGGGAGTCTTGAATAACAAGCAAGTAGGTAACATGAGTAAGAAAGATATACCTCTGCCCCAACCAACTTCTGTGTGTTCTTTGAAGAGGAGGAAGGCATATCTTATTATTTCCATGGGTTCACAGGAAGGAGTGTGGATCTGAGAGGAAAGTAGGAGCTGTGAGGTTACCCACAGGCCATCAAGCAAGTGAGATGTGCTGTTGTAAGAAACAGTTGGCAGTGTGGGCTTGTTGGTCTAGGAGTCATCTCTGCTGACAGACTGGCATAAAGCTAAATGACACGCAGGGAAAAGATACAGTCTAACATGTCAAGTCTAAAACATCAGACTACGTCACCAGTGCTAGAGCAAGCCAAGGGTGTGCCAGAGGGTTTTATGCTGAATTCTCTAAAGCAAACAATAGGTAATTATATTTGCTCCCTTTCCATAGCTTTAACAAAATGCCTAAGGTTGGGGACCTTATAAAGAAGAGTTTTATGTAATTCACAGTTTGGAAGGTTGAAAGTCCAAGCAGTACGGCACTGGCAAGGACCCCTTCCAATCATCAAGTCATGGAGGATGGCTCCATTATGGGGCAGTGGGTGAGAAAGAGAAGTCTTCCTTTAGATTTCGAGTAAGAGATAGAGAGGCAGGAAGCAGGAGAGTGGGAGGGGGCAATCTTAGATTTTCATAACAACCTCAGGAGACCTAACTACTTAATCCCTTCTGAGGACAGTGTTCCCAATGACCTAACCACCTTTCACGTCTTAAAGGACCCCCACGGTTCAGTCTACCACCCTTGGAGGACAAAGCACATCCAAACCAGAGCAATAGTATTACACAGCATGGGGCTGCTGCTTCTCTGTCCCTTCCTCCACTCTCTCCTGGGCCCATGAGTTGGGGCACTGTCTGTGCTTCAGCCTTCTAACCAAACCCNGCATGNTAGGATAAAAGAAAGAATGAAAAATCAAAACACTCCACCCCACACTCCCCAAACCATGTCCCTCCCCCAGGCTTTGTGTATACTGGAGCTTGGCATTTTGCAGAACACTGAAGGTGGCCGGAAGTGGTGGCTTCTGACTGAGATATCACTAGGAGAGGAGGAATAGACCTTCNGNCTCACAATCCTGGAAGGTGCAGTTCCAGGGAGAGTAATGTCTTTGACTGTCCAGGAATTTCAACACATTGGTGACAAATGCAATTTAGTTTTTAAACATTGTCNTCTGAGAAGGCTGACTTTCCTCCCCAAATGTGGGGTTTTAAGAAGCAAATTAGGACCGAAGATGCTGCATCAACTGTTTCCAGGTTCTTGGTAATAGAGCATTTAACCATAAAATAATTTGATACAAGTTTTTAACAGGAACCAGAAATTAATCTACAGCTGAGTTTGACTATATTCATCCTACCATTTAAAAGAAATAAAAAAGAAAGACAAACCGATCNCTAAGAGTCAGGAGANGGCTCCTGGCTTTCCATTGCCACCTTTCACTATGACAATGGGAAAGAATCGCTGACNGAGCGTGGATTCAGAGTGAGCACTTTGCCGAGGAGCCTCAGCCTACAAAACCCTTTGGCTGTAGGGCTGACAGCTGAGGACATTTTCCTGACAGAAAGGACACACAAAGGCTCACCTGAGTACATGCACAGAATGACCCATTAGCTCATTTCTATCTCCAATCTGCAGATCTGGAGAGCTGGAGGGCAGTGAGAACCATTTTGATACAGACAGAGGCAGAATTTGCTCTATTCCAATTTTAGAATCTGTGCTAAAATGGGCAATTTAGAATAATAAAGCTATCATGTGCTTCTCGGTCTCTCCCCTGGCTTTTGAATTGTTGCATTTAGATCTTAACTCTTTGCTACTGGTGCTGTGTCTCGAATATCTTACAGATCTGCTGACTTGGAATATATTCAGTTTACAGAGTGAGAGGGAATAATGGCAGAGTGTCCTTTCATGTGGCGGAGCTGCCGTCAGTGTGGTAGCAGCTGCTGTGGGAAGGTGATCCATTTTGCCATTAAGTGTTCGCCTCATTTCTGCTGATAATCTCTCCAGAATATTAAGAAGGCTCAAATGGACATTCCGTTGGCTAACAATGAAGAGACTAACAGGCACTCTCAACCTCACATTTCCTTCATTATAAGGCCATCAACAGCTTTACAGGACTGAGCAGCCCTTGCANTATCTGGCGCACGGACACTNGGGAAGAGCGAGCCAGCCTGGCCTAAGTGGGAGATGTTTACAGATGCCAGGTCAACGGCCGGCAAAGCAGAATCCTTGCCACCCAAGCACCTGTCACCAGTACAGAATATTGGGTTTCACTCCACCCCTACTAGGTGGGTAACCTTGGGAAGAGGACCCGTTATCACCAGAATCCAGATGGTTCTCATGGCCAGTGAAACTCGGGAACTGCTTCTCCAGAGCACGAGTCTAGAATATAGTTGTCAAGTTAGGAAAGAGCTGAACAGACTTTAGCATGGTGTATTAGAGGATGTCTAGAGTAAGCTAGTGCAAGCTACAGTTGCTGGATGGAACACTGAGAACCACTCTTGTTATTTTCAGACTGTGTACACACACACACACACACACACTTAATATATGTATGTATAAATTAAATGTATGTATACATTTAATAGCTTGTATTCAAAGGAAAAGGAAAAACAATTCAACTGAAACCGAACAAAGGAAATAAATAAATGATTTACTGAAAGGAATCAAATGTCTAATACACACAAGAACTAACAGCTGCACGAAACCTGGAAAATGTTCATTAAACAATCTGTTTCTCTCTAATTGGATTAGGATAAATTAATATGCATAGTGTGTTCTTTGTCTCAGATATTATAGAGATTCTGCTGACTTTGAATATATTCGGCTTACAGAGTAAGAGGAAAAATAGCCNAGTGTTTTTAATGTGGCTGCTATTCACTCACAGGGTAAAAAGTGGACACTTGGGATGTTGGACTCACTCTATTCTGAGGAATGAACTTAGGGCATTTTTTTTTTTTTTACTAATTAAAAGCATACCTACATCTATACATTGAAATTGTCTCATATTTGTAATTTATATATGCTTACATTTGTCAGAGCAATTAAAACTATTTTTAATTATGCTTTTGTAGTAACATATTGGCAACAGGTTAAATGTGCATGGGTGGGTTAGGGAAAGATTATTCATAACTTGTCAATGTTCTGAGAGGAACTGATTGGTAACCACTTAGCCCAAAATGGGATGCCTAGATTATCCCCCTCTAAGTCTCAGAGAACAGCGTGGAAGAGGGGGCACAAAGAATGTAAGGGCCTGAAGAAGGAACAGANTATCGTGGGACACTTCTGGGCATGATTTGGCCATTACATTCCTGAGCTCACAGCAGCTGCAATTCTGTGTAGAAGACANGCACAAGATTGGGCCTATCAACATCCTGTCATGGAAAGAGGGGAAGCTTCCAAGGCCCCAGACCTCCCTGACAGTATACAGGCAGCTGGCGGTGTCTAGGCAAAAGAGACACATTTCTTTAGTGGCGTAAGGTGCCCATGTCCCTATAAATAACCCTTCATTCATGTTCCTGTAAACAACCATATTGAAACTCACTAGTGACCCCCACACACACCCCAAGATAATAGAAGGGGACTAGCTGGGAAGGGGATCATTAGGAGTATGAGGAGGACAAGAAGGGGTAATGGGGGTGCATATTGTCAATTTGAATTATGCTCACATATAAAGGTGCCACTATGAAGCCCATTATTAAATATAGTTAGTATATGCTAATAAAAACTTTTTAAAAAGAGAAACGTTAAATAAAATATTTACCTTTTGCACAGTTGAAAATCATGGTAGNTATATATGTCCTTATATAAAAAGCTCTTTAAGACATAGTAATAAATGAAAGAAATTTGCAGCAAATATGTAAGAAATTTTTCTCATTTANGTAAGACAAAAATATATAATGTCTGCATANAAGTAGTACATAGTTTATTATGACACAATACAATTTTTTATACAATATGTGTTTGGCAAATACCANCAAACTGATAAATTTTAGAATTTTACAATTTTACAATCCTTTAACTTTTTGTTTTCTTTCATTGCTGGGGATAAGTCACATGGCTCTGGGCTTTTTGAGACAGGGTGTGTATGGTACCTGAGTGGGAAGCTAGGGCCTTGCACATGTTAGGNAGTGCTCTGCCACAGAAGTATATCCTTGGGAGGGGAACAGTTTTGTTTTTTGTTTGTTTGTTTGTTTGTTTGTTTTGCAGTGGCTTGTTTGGGGGACACACCTCATTGGCCATAGTGAATGATCTCAGCAATTATTTGATGAATTACAATTATATAACAGTGCCAATAAATTGGATGGTTGGTGGCCAGTTTTCCAGAGAGATGCCCAGTTAGGGGCTCTCTCCACAGCTCATTGCCACCATGACAAAAGGGCACATCAGAGACAAACAAGAAGACATTGAAAGCCACCTTGCTTCTTACCCGCATGTTTGATGCTCCAGATAGAAGCCTCAATGTTTCGGATGCTCAGCCTGTCTCTGCTTCCGTGCGCTTCTGTCACTGTCTCGGGGCCCCTGGTTTTCAGTACACGTCCATGTCTGTGTTTCACAATGGTCCCTGTGAAATCGTGACAGGAGTCTTGAAGCTAAATGTGCAATTAAAAGGTAGATGTTGATGTCGGCAGCTTAACTGACCTTTCTGGGCTTTAACCTCAAGGATTAGCTCTTTTTGCTAGGGTTATACCCAGAAAGGCTTCTCCCTGGCTTTGCACTTTCTTCTGTTAATGAGACATACAACTTNCAAGAGAAAATTTGGTGCCCGGATGCTGCAGCCCCTGATCACTTAACCTGGGCTCTACCCTACGCCTGGAGCAGTCTCCACTGACCTTTCCATAATGGTTCAATTCCTTCTGGACAAGCATGGGAAAGTGCCCTTTCTTGAGACATGCCACAATTCCCCCTGGTCCCTCTGTTGTCACTGGAAAACCCAAGCTCCTCAGATCAAATCAATCTGAGCAAGTTAAGAATCAGTATGGCTCAAATAAGACCAAGGCATACCTACTGCCTACATGAACCTATTGAAAACAAAGTGGTCACACATTTATGACCTGTCGTTCATCAGAAACCCTAAGCCCCTACTATTGTTACCTTCAAAGTGTCTAAGTGGAAATATTATTCCTGCCTAACCCTGAACTTGAGCCTGAAGCCCAGTCATAACAAGCAGATAGTTATTAATGGGGATGTTCTACTAGCCCATGGATGTGCTCACATCTGTTAAACCTGCTTTTGCATGGTTGCATGAATTATCGATGCCAGGACATGCTGCTTTAACCCAGCACACTTTTGTGTTTTTTTTTGACATCATGATATTGTTTTCCAGAGTTCTAGGTCACAGCAACCTGACTTTCAAAGTCACAAGTTAAAGCATGTGTTCATCCTGTACAGAACAGGTTTCTGCCAGAACAACCTGCCATTTAGAGAGAATGAAGCAGGCAGGGCATTGTAGCACGTGGTTGAGATCTCACTAATCAAAGGTAGTGGCAGGAGGATTGTGAGTTCGAGGCCAACCTGGGCT
>LZPO01097099.1:154729-166923 GCA_001675575.1 Neotoma lepida
TCATTTCTTTTAAGATGTACGTCTTTTTATTTTATGTGTATGAGTGTTTTGCCTGTACATATATATGGTGTACTACATGCATGCAGTGCCCTCAGAGACCAGAAGAGTGTGTCAGATTCCCTGCAACTGAAGTTACAAAGGCTTGTGAGCTTCCATGTAGGTACTGGGAATTGAACTTAGGTCCTCTGCAAGAGCAGAGAGTGCTCTTGACCACTGAGCCATCTCTCCACCCCCGCCCCCCACCCTCACTCCATTTTCTACTAGTTTTGAGACAAGGTCCCCCGCTGGGGTGACAGCTGTCCTTGAATCCTGGCAAGGCTCCTGTGTAATATCATTCCACTCATCAGAAATACCTGATGCCAGGTAATGTTTGTGTGGGGTGATGGAGGATTCTTGCTGCTTATGGTTTGGATGGCATCACACNGCAGGGGCATGAGTGTGAGGAGAGGTGGGAGACACTTGTGCTCTTTTACAGCAACCTAGTCTTGATGAAGCTGACCCTCCTAGGAGCCTCAAGCCACAGCATTAGTGTCAAGCCCTTCCTGGCTTCACAACCCAATCAGCTCCCTCTANGCCCCACATCTCAAAGAGCCCACTACTTCTTAGTACCAGAGAGCTGGAGGGCAAGCCTCCGGCACATGAACATCTGAGAGTCAGGCCATATCAAGTAGGCATCTGTCAGCCTGGGGCTGTGCATGGCTGTGCAGGAAACCTCTGTCTATTGATTCATGTTTGACANGCACTCTCATTAAGGATTTTTAACTTGGGTCATTGAGATTAGGGGATTACTTGNTGCTATTGTAGAAANNTGCACTTTCTTTGTTTTCCAAATGGATTTTTTATCTTAGTGATTTATAGAAGACCTTTGCTTATTAAGGATACTAACATTTTTGTCTGTTACACATGCCACACTGTTTCCCCACCTGCAATTTTATCCAGTGTATTTTCTTTACAAGTTGTGTATAGCATATAGAACTTCTATATGTTCCTCAGTGGCTCCGTGTGTCACATACAGCAGAGGTCTTCCATGCTAAGACTACAATACCATGTATTGAATAGGCTGCCACATTCCTGCTGGACAAACTACTTTTATAATAATATATCTGAGATGCTACCTAGGCGTTTTCATCTGGAGTCTTAGTTCTTCTGTTTTTTATGTTTGTACCATACTAGTTGACCTCTGATTGCTTTTCAATACATGTTCTNATATGTGATGGGAAGTGGGAAGCAATCACACTCCATTTTAAAGTAGTGTGGATATTCATGCNTTCTTCTAGATGGATTTTGCTGCCAAGTTCAGAAAGAGTACACTGGGATTCTAATAGAGATAACACCACTCGTGTGATAATGTGGGAAGTGCTGGTGACCTATTGCTGAGTCTCCCAGCAAAAAACGCATTGTGTCCTGCCGTGTAGTCATGGAAATTTTATTTTCTCTCATGTTGCCTCTGAAGTTCATTAATGGGCATTCCATAACCTGTTAGACGAATTTCTAACCAGTCTTATTAATAAACACACAGAACAAGAAATAGGGGTGAAAATCTGACAGAGATCAGAGGAATTAGGAGCAAGCCACCAGCTAGCCTCACCTCACCAACGCTGCCGCTGCTTCCAAAGAGCGAAGCAAAGAGAAGAGAGCGACTTCCTGTCTAACCCTGCTTTTTACGCCTGTCCATTCAGCTAACTCATTTCCTATCTCCACCAAGCTACATCACTTCCTGTCTGTCTGCACAGACCTCTAGAACTCTATGGCTGATGCTGGGATTAAAGGCGTGTGCCACCTCCTTCCGCTAGTTCCCAATGTGACCTTGGAGTCAGAGAACCAAACAAATTAAGGGTGTGTGCTACCACCGCCTTCCACTAGTTCCCTACAGAGAACCAAACAGATTGAGGGCGTGTGCTAACTTACATGACTTTTGTTTTACTGCTAGCGGCTGGCTGCCTGTTTTTCCTCCGATCCNCAGATAAATTTTATTGGGGGACACAGATAAAATATCACCACAATAACCTTTGTTGACATTGTAAATTTTTTCATGTAATTGCCTGGTTATTGACCTATATGGTTCTTGAACTTCAAAGACCTGCCTGAGAATAGAATTTAAACTATGTCTGTTCGATAATTACCTAGAACCCAAGAGGACATCAAATGGAATTGTCTCAAAGATGCAAGAAACAAACCAACCAAGAGTGTTTTGATCAGCACCACATTAAGAGCACATGTCCACCTGGGCCTGTCATAATGGCCCCACTTGAAACTGTTAGCTCATTCTACTCGGATGCTGTCTCTTATACACATCTAGATGTGTATAAGAGACAGCCTCTGTTCTGAGAAGGTCCTCTGTGTTGGTAGCTGGCAGACCCTGGTCTAGTCACTTAAGACCATTGTCTCTTCAGTGGCTGCCTTGAATGGAGTCACATTTTCCCTCACCATCTTCATGGACGCATTTCAAATGCTGAGCTCCTTCCTGGCCTCTCACTCTCTCTCCTGTGTTTCCGTTCATTCATTTTCATCTTGTTACACTTTATAAATCTTCATAATCCATCTCAAGTGTTTGCTGGATCAAACAGGCTTGAAAAATGCTGAGANGGGCTCATGCCCTATAATCCACACTCTAATTCATTAAATTGTATGATAAATATAATTTACCATGCCACTGGAAAAAAATAAAGAAGCTTATTCTGAGATAAAGGATTATATGCTTTAAAATTACGGATTTCTGTCTCTNTGTGTGTGTGCATGTGTACTCAGGCACACACTATGATGTGTGTGCACAAGTAAGTGTGTANGTGCATATACCATGTGTGTCCATTTAGAGGCCAGAGCAGGATACTTGGTGTCATCCTTTGTCACTCGAAGCCTTAGTGCTTTGAGACAGGGTCTCTCACTGAACCTGAACCTGGCTGTTTGGGGTAGGCTGCCTGGCCAAAGAGTTCTGAGCACGTCTCCAGCCTCCCTCCTTCTTACTTGAGTGCTACAGATTCAAACTCANGTCCTCATGCTTGCAAAGCAAGGGCACTCACATAGCCATGTCCTCATCCCCACAAACTGGTTTTTGAAAAAAATCTTAATCATAGTTTCTAAAAATCAATCCCATTTTAAAATACATAAGGGAAATGATTGTACAGATAAACTTCAGGCTTAAAAGATTTATTAGAAAATATATACTTCATGAGAGTCATCATATTAATAATTCTCTTCTGTATTACCATATGAAATGGGTATTTATGCCCTCCCCTTTTGTGCTCACTTTTAAACACGCAATTTCTCATCAAAGATTTGATCTATTTGCTCTGTATAATTGTTTTCCCCTGAGACTCTGTAATTTTTAAGTTGTATTAATGCAAAACAATATTGAGTGACCCAGTATTAAATAAAATGTGCTGGTGTGCATGTGTGTTTGTATGTGTGGGTATGTATGCANGCATAGGTGTGGAGGTGAGACTTTAATCTTATGCATCANGTTCAGTAGTGGTGTGGTGGCTTTTTCAGGTGCTTGCCAGGGGTTTGAACTCANGTCTTCCTATTTGTGTGGCAAGCAGCCTCTCCACTGAGCCATTGTCTTAGTCAGTGTTCTGTTGCTGTGAGAGACACCATGACCACAGCAACTCTTATAAAGGAAAACATTTAATTGGGGCTGGCTTACAGTTTCAGAGGTTCAGTCCATTATCAGCATGGCAGGAGCATGGCAGCATGCGGGCAGATGTGGTGCTGGAGCTGAGAGTTCTACATCTGGATCCATAGGCAGCAGGGAGAGACAGACACTGGGCTTGGCTTGAGTTTCTGAAACCCCAAAGCCTGCCCTTAGTGACACATTTCCTCCAACAAGGCCACACCTCCTAATCACTGTCAAGTAGCACCACTGTGTAATGACCAAGCATTCACCTATATGAGCTGGGGGGTGAGGGGGGGCATTCTTATTCAAAGCATCACAGTCATTGCCCTAGTCCCTAAACAGTGTTCCTAAGGATAAGTTAAAAATCAACAAATACCCTGTCTTCTTGGTCTGTTGGGGGCACAATCAACCAGCAGCCACTTGACTCTTGCCAGGCCTCAACCGGCAGAGGACACAGATGGTTCCTGGCATCATCATACCAAGCTCCGCTTACGGTTTCTAGGCCCAGGCGTGTGAGGGAAGAAAAGCAACAGCTCCATACCACGCCTTGTGCCCGGGGCAGGCAGGACTCAGCCAAGCACCATCTGTGTCCCAAGAACCCTAGTGCAAGGCAGGTGGGCACCAAGCAAGCACAGGTCGGGAAATGGAAGAGAGAGAGAGGCAGAATGGTTCATGGGCTGGGGAGAGAGGTAGCTCTGAAGAGATGAGGGTGATGAGGAACAGGCAGATGTGAATGGCTGCTTGCCACCCGAGTCCAAGGTGATCTGGGTCTCACCTGGGCCAGGTCTTGGTCCAAGGCCCCNAAGCAGCTAAAGGGGCCTGTGTTGATATCTGTGGCTCCTGTTGCTACTGAGGGCCATGCAGAGCCCTGTAGTCTTGGCTGCCACCTAGGAACATGTTATCCAAGGCCCATGCTGCACTGAGATCATGNCAATCTGAGTGGCCAGTNCTGCCACCTAAGGCTATGGTGACATCCTGGCCCCAGATGCTGCAGAGNACTATGTTTGGGTCCATGGTCCTACCACAGCTGGAATGTATGTTGATGTTCCNGGCCCATGTTGCCACCAAAGACCACACAGATACTTGGGGTCTAGACAGCAACCTGTGGCCATAAGGATGTCCAAGGGCCATGCCNCTGCCAGGGNCATGCTGATCTGAGTGGATTGTGCTGTCACCTGGGGNCATGGAGTCATCNGGGCCAGGGCTGCTGCTGAGGGTCATGTCTGGGGCCCTACAGCAGCCAGGGTCTGAGTTGATGTCTATGGCTCCTGTTACCACCAAGGGCCATGCAGATGACCAGGTTCCCGGTCAACCACCTGATACCATGTTGGTGCCCAAGGGCCATGCTGTCACTGGGGTCATACTCATCTGGGTGGCCTGTGCTGCCACCAGGGCCATGGTAACATCACACCCAAAATGCTGCTGAGGGCCGTGTCTGAGTTCATGATCCTGCAGCTGAGGTCTGTAATGATGTTCCTGGCTAGTGTTATCACAGGAGTCACTGGAACCATGATGTGCTGAGCCAGCCCTGCCCTTCACTGGCCCTGAGATAGGTGGCCCTGCCCTCACTGGATACTGCAGCAGGAGAGCTGGCCCTTCCACACTGGGGCAAGATGACCCCACCCCTCACCACAGGCATGTACCTCACCTGGGTAGCACACTAGAGCTGATGCTGTTGATCAGGGATTCAGGTGAGCAGACCCTGAGGGTGTGAGAGTAGGACAGCTGACTCACCCCCCATCCCCATCTCCCATCTACCATGTGGTGGCATGGGTGAGAGAAAGATGCCCTTCTCCCTCCCCCCCTTGCTACCTGCAGCAGGCAAGAGAGCTGGCCCCCAGGTCATGAGAATGAGAGAACTAGTCCTGCCCCTCTCCAGCTGCAGCACACAGGAGAGCAGGCCCTGCACCCCTCCTGGGCAGCACTCTAGAGCTGACTCTATTGTTGGGGACACTAGTGAGTCAGCCCTGAAATCCTGAGAGCAGGAGAGCTGACCCTGTCTCTCCTCCCCTGTATACCCCCTACAGCAATAGAGAGAGAGGCCCTGCACCTCACCCAGGCACGGCAGTGGAGCTGGCCCTGGTGGTGTGAGTGTGGGTGATCTGGATCTGAGGTCCTTAGAGCAGGAAAACTGTTCCCACTCCTTGTTGCAGGCTGCATTGGGTAAGTAGCCAAGGCAGCTCTGGAGAGCTCACCTGGGTGGTGATGATGAGGGAGGGCTGGTGGTCTGACCAGCTCAGCTACCACCCAAGCCCAGAACCAGGGCTATGAGTCCACNCCAACATCCACCTCATCTGTGAATTATTGGAGCACGTGAAGGGAATGAACCTGTAGGTCCAGAACAGCAGGATCTCTATGACACAGGACAACAACAGGATTTCCAGGAGGAGCCCCAGTGAGAGTTTATGATTGGTGGCATGGTAGAAGCCAGAGGCCTCCAACCAGACCAATGATTGATGGCAATGAACAATTGCAAGTAAAAATGAATGGACTAAAGGGTAAACTATAACTCCATGGCCACACTACAGCTTTCAAGACAAGATTGATTTTTTTCCTTTTTTTGTTTGTTTTTGTTTTTTTGTTTTGTTTCTTTGTTTTGTTTGGTTTTTGGCTTTGCTTTCAAATTTGGTTTTGTTTTGGAGGGGAGATTTCAGGGNCAGAGGGCAAATTCGAGGGGAGAGGGAGATGGGTGGGATCGGAATGAATGATGTGAAATCCNCAAAGAATCAATAGAAGTCAAATAATAAATAAATAACAAATAAACATGAATAATGAAGTTAGAAAGTGTTCGGCTGGAACCTCCAACTCACTCCCAAATGATCTGAGGAGCCCCCCTCTTTCTCTCTCTCTCCTCTCTCTCTCCAAATCCTGCCATCTCAGAAAATCTCCAACAAAGAAAAGGTGCCAAAAGCCCAGTTCTGCATTCTTNGAGGCTACAGCAGCTCCTTCCCTGAAGTTGCCAGCAGCCCAAGACCCCGCCTAAAGCAGTCAGTTTTTGACCATACTTGGGCACAAACCCAGCTTGTGGAGGACACACCATCACTTCCTAGCCTACAGGGTATATATGTTTCCTGCTTTAGTTCTGCCATGTGACATCTTCAGCCCCATCTCTGGGGCTGAAGGGCTCATCTGGGAGTTGCTTTGCTTAAATATACCTGTTCTTTTGCTTTTTCAATTCAGCTTGATCTGGCTTACAGTTTCAGGAGAAATCTATTGTCTAGTTACTGAAAATGTATTAGAAAGTACTTTGAAATACTAGAGTCTCAAATCTTAAAGACAGACATGATGACTGAGACAGCACAAATTGATTGACTTTATTTAGACCAAGTATTACCTGACTCATCTAGATACTAAGAGGGACAGTGACAAGCCCACTCCATCACAGGAAGCAGTTGCTAAGTACCTCCATTGATGGTTCCTAAGCTCTGGGGGCTGAACCGTTTCACCTACAATAACCTTGTGTGAGGATGGGGAGCATGTGAGGGAGGCCCTGACCGATCCTGAACTCCACAGCCCGGAATTCAGAGCACCGCACAGTCGCACCCACAGCTTATTTTGACACACAAACCATTTCCAATTCTTTTATTTGAAGTTATCAAAATCAGCTAGTGCCCTTCTTAGAAAGCATGTGGTGACAATTTCTGGTTTGAGTGCTTCTGCGTTCCTTTGGTGACTAAAGAAAGCGGTAGAGGTCTGCCTCTTTGCTGCGGAGCTTCAGCAGGGCCCCTGGGTGGAACATGAGGTCCACGATGTACTCTTCGGGTGGGGGCAGGTTCCCAATGATGCCCTTCCGAGCCTCGTTCAGCAGCTTCACTTCGTTCCAGCCTCGGCAGTACTCACCACGCACGAGGCAGCAGCCCACACCGATTTTATCAGCCAGTGCCTGAGGGAGGAACAAAACACCTGGGGCTCAGGGCCATAGGCAAGCAGGTGGCAAGAGATCCTTAGTGGGGAACGGACCTTTGGAGAGAGTTAAACACAGGCATGCAAAGAAAATGTCAGACTGGAACCTGGAAAATGGAGAATTGTGTAGTAGGAGCCGAGCATTGGCTGTCCCTGATTGCTTGTCATCCGTAGACTCAGTGTGTGTCAGAGTGTCCCGGGAAAGGACACTTTCCAGGCAGTTAATGGAGTAGAGCACAAGATGGATAGGGTGGTTGGAGGGAAGCTATTCCAGGGCTCCAGACCCATCCGTCTGTCCACATCCTAGGCTGCTTTTTGGCTGTAATAGGCAGAGAGATTGAAGTAAGTCCCATTTCCAGCCAGTCTGCTGTGCGATGTGGAAGGTGTCCCTGGGCAGTAGATTCCCCAACTGCAACTAGCTCTCTGGCTTTCTGCAACTATCTCACTGCAGAAATCTCTCTGGAATACCCTCATTTCCCCTGATTTGGAGGTTTTTGGGGTTTTTTTTTGTATCTTTAAAATAATTTAAAAACTTTTCAGCTGTACTATAATGAATGAATAGACTCCCTTGTATCACCCAGTGGGATGCAAAGACCCACCATGTGTGTGATGTTTTCCAAGGTAGCATTTGCTGGTATGTCTCTTATTTCCTATCAAAGCACTTTAAATCACTACAACAGATTACTATCCCCCATTTTCTAGAGTGAAGCTGAGGTCAGGTGTTGCGGAATATTTGATTACACTGATGTGTCACTGTGATTGGTTTAATAAAGAGCTGAATGGCCAATTGCTAGGTAGGGGAGATAGGTGGGATTTCTGGAGAAAGAGATGAAGAGGAGGAGAAATCTAGGCACATGGATTATGGCAAGAGATGTCAACGAGACACAGAGGGAGTTGGTCATTCAGAATGAAAGAAAGCCATGTGGCAAAATGTAGATTAATAGAAGCAGGTTAATTTAAGTTATAAGAGATATTGGGACTAGCCTAACCTAAGGCTAAACTTTCATAATTAATAATATGTCTCTGTGTCATTATTACAATCCAGTTCTCTCCCAAGGTCACTGCAGGTAGTGACCTAAAGGAAGAATCAGGTATCTGCCTCCTATGTGCAGTGACCTTGTGAGCAGGTGAGGGAGTGAACACAACCTTGTGAGCAGGTGAGGGAGTGAACACAACCTTGTGAGCAGGTAAGTGAGCGAACACATCCTTGTGAGTTGGTGAGTGAGTGCACAAGCTTGTGTCTGAAAATCTATTTTGCTTGTAATGAGGAACACACAAAGGTCTCCAGCTCTCAGAAGGAAGGAGAGCAGGAGTGGGGCTTAGCTACTGGAGAGATTGGGAAAATGTCTGTGATGAGCTGGAAAAGGACTGACACATACCTGCTCCTAAATGTAGACACCCCTGTCATGTTCTGCAGCCTGTGTGTCNGAGTAGACCGGACTGGCATCTGGTCCAGGTTGCCAAGGTTGGCAAGGCAGCAGTAAGAGACAGAGGAGAGGACAGAAGAAATGNGTGAGNGAGTGAATTATTGGGCCTGTGGTCAGTGTATCTAGGATGCCTGAGGGCAGGGTGGGTAAAGCCAAACAAGAGCCATCAGTCTGGAAGAAAAAGGATGAAGAATCTGTATGGAGAGGGTAAAAGGGCAAGAGATTCCTGAATCCTGTGCTCAGGATGTCAGGGGTGGAGTGCTGAGGAGTTAATTGCATGACCCAGGTAACATATGAGGGCAATGAATTCAGGTTGGCATAAAGATTTAGAGACTGAACATTTGAGTGCCCTCCCAAATCTGTNTGCTGAAGCCCTAAATTCTAATGTATTTGGAGGTGAATCTTTGGGGAGGTGACTAGGCTTGGAGGCTCATAGGTCAGACCTCCCTCCCCAGCAATTAGTGCCTTACAAAAACAAGAATTGCCAGGTGTGATGGTGAACACCTTTAATCCCAGCATTTGGGAGGCAGAGGTAGGCAGATCTCTGTGAGTTCAAGGCCAGCCTGGTCTACAGAGTGAGTTCTAGGACAGACAGGGCTATGTAGAAAGACCTTGTCTCAAACAAACAAACAAACAGGAAGAGATACAATCTCCTGCCTTGTGAGGACACCTCAATAAGGCAGCTGACAGCAAACAGGAAGAAGGCCCTTTCCAGACACACTCTTCCTCTCATTGACCTTGGATATCTCAGCCTTTAGAACTGTGAGAAATAAATATTTGCTGCTTAGACCACCCCTCCTAACACCAGTCTATGTTTTTATTTTGTTATAGCAACTAAGCTAACACAGTACCCATAAGGTTCTCACATGGGGCTAATTGGAAAGTGATCTGATAGCGAGATCTGGAATTGAGAACTCTGAGGTATGGATGAATCAATCTGTGACTATTAGGCATTTAGGCACTGTTTAGGGGCAAGGGAAGATTTCACCCTGGGAAGTTCATGAAGAAAAAACAGAAGAGACTTGGATTATGTGCTGGACAGTTCCATTTTAAAGTCATCGAGAAGAGGGAGCCTCAGTTGAGAAAATGCTTCCCTAAGACCAGGCTGTAGGCAAGCCTGGAGAGCATTTTCTTAGTTAGTGATGGATGAGGGAGGGTCCAGCCCAATGTGGGTGGGGCCACCCCTGGGCTGGTGGTCCTGGGTTCTATAAGAAAGCAGGTTGAGCAAGCTGTGTTGAAAAAGCCAGTAAGCACAGAGGGTCACACCCCTCTGTGACCTCTGCACAAGCAAGCTCCTGCCTCCAGGTTCCTGCCCTATTTGAGTTCCTGTCCTGACTTCCTTCAGTGATGGACTACAACAAAGTGTAAGCCAAATAAACTCTTTCCTCCCTAATTTTCTTTTGGTCATAGTGTTTCATCATAGCAATAGTAACCCTAACTAAGACAATGGCTAACAGTATTTGTCTACTTGTGACGCACCTTGGGCACATCTCTGAGGGCATTTCCAGACAGTTTAATTGAGGAGGGAAGACTCATTGTGAGATGCCATGAGGGAACCTGTGAAGATAAACCCCAAGCTACAGTGGTGTCTCAGTTAGGGTTTTATTGCTGTGAAGAGACACCATGGCCATAGCAACTCTTATAAGGAAATAACTAACTAGGGCGGGCTTACAGTTCAAAAGTTTAGTTCATTTATCATCATGGCAGGAAGTATGGTGGCATGCAGGCAAATATGGTGCTAGAGAGGTAGCTAAGAGTTCTACATCTGGATCCTCAGGCAACAGGAAGAGAGTGAGACATTGGGCCTGGTTTGAGCATATGAAACCTCAAAGCCCGCCCCCAGTGACACACTTCCTCTAACAAAGCCACACTTACTCCAACAAGACCACACCTCCTAATAGTACCACTCCCTTTGGTCCTATGGGGGCCATTTTCACTCAAACCAACACAAGTAGAGGCCCCAAGATTTTGGAAATGTTAAGACAATGGCCATCAGGCAAAGAAAGCTGCAGCTACAGGACATAGCTTGTCCAAGAGAATGGTCAGTCATGTGCTGTAGGACANAGAGCTGGAGGGGCCGGGCTTCAGAAGTCCAGTTGTTTCTATTANAAGCCCTGGATGCTGAACATAGTGGTGTAGGAATTGCTGTTTTCCCTGTTGAGGTTTTTNTTTTTGTTTTTCAAGACAAGATTTCTCTGTATAGTCCTACCTGTTACTCTGTAGACCAGACTGGCCTTGAATTCAGAGATTTGCCTGCCTCTGCCTCCCAAGTGCTGAGAGCCACAACACCCAGCTCTCTGTTGAGTTTTGGTCTTACTTTGATCCAGTCCTTTCTGTGTTCCTGTTCTTCCCTTTTGGAATGGTGATGATTATTCTGTGACATTACATGGTAGAATTATGTAACTTGAAAAAAATGTTTTTACAGGTATCATAGTTAAGAGGTTGCTTTGACTCTTAGAATAGACTTTGGACTTTTCAGCAATGATAGGGCTGTTAAGATTTGGGGGACTCTTACATATAACTAAATACAGTTTGCATTACAAGATGCCCACGAGTCTTTCAGAATGAGATATGGAATATTTTTGCTTAAAATGATGAGTTTGGTTGTCAAATTGGTTAGTGGTGGATTGGTAGTAGTTCATTGTTAACTTAATTGGCTTTATAATCATCCAGTAGACATGCCTCAGGGCATTTTGTAAGGAAATTTCAAAGAGGTTTAACTGAAGGAGGACAAGGAAAGACCCACTCTGAATGTGGGCAGCACCACCCCGTGGGCTTGGGGTCCCAGACAGCATAAAGGGGAGAAAAGAACAAAAAGAGCTTCCCACCAGTATTTTTCTCTGCTCCCTGACTGTGGGTGCAGTGTTACCAGCTGCTGCTGCCATACCTGCCATGTCCCGGTGGACTTAACTCTCCAACCCTTCTTCCCTTAAATTGCTTCTTGCCAGGTAGTTGGTCACAGAAAGAAGAAAAGTAACTAACAGAGAAGTTTATAAGTATTTGGGAGATGGATGGAATTTAATCATTCGGTCTATATGTTCAGGGAGCGTTTTCTCAGTTCCTACACAGCAGATCAAAAGACCCTACTCTCCTAAGCCTCACACTTCCCTGGTGCTCAGTCTCGGTGAATGGGGCTGTCTTCTTTGCTTGCCCGTACCAGGACATGGGGTCATTCTCCTCTTCCCAGGCATTCTCCCCCACACGTTCAGGCCCAGGACATGGGGTCATTCTCCTCTTCCCAGGCATTCTCC
>LZPO01097099.1:168808-182497 GCA_001675575.1 Neotoma lepida
ATGGGTGGGAGATGAGGAAATGTATGGGGGTAGCAGATGGGTGGGAGATGAGGAAATGTATGGAGGGTAGCAGATGGGTGGGAGATGAGGAAATGTATGGGGGAAGCAGATGGGTGGGAGATGATGAAATTGGGATACTTTGTTTTTGAGAGTTTTTTGTGTTTTGTTTTTTGTTTTCTTTTCCCAAATAGTAGNATCTCGTAGGATAATGTCAATAAACACATTTCCAAAAATTCTCTGTAACTAAGAACACATTCAGGAGGGAAAAATTGAACATTTAAAGGAAAGATTGGTCTTTGGCTATACTCTGAGGAATACTGTCTAAAAAACTCAAAACACAGCAAAACAAACCAAAACAAATCAGAGCAACTAAACCAAAACAAAGGAAAACCACAAAGCTAAATAAAACCTAAGTAAGCAATGAGTCAGGGAGGTGGAGCGGAGCTGTCAATCCACCCGTCACGTGACAGCCTGTCATTTGGTGGGACAGGCCTCTGCCATGACTTGCTTGTCATCATCTGTTCACGTTTGAAAATTGGTGATTCGGAAATGATGAGGAGAGCCTCTGCTAGGATCACGGTGCTGGGTTGTATCGGACAAGTGTTCACGGGACTCGAATCAGAGTTCTAAGTGAGTCACCACGTCTCAAGGACACGGAAATCCTTCGATAGCCAAATGCCCTCATTCTCCCCCAGTCCTGGCTGACAGAAGTCAGTGATCTGGCAGCTGTGAGGTCTGCAGTTGTCACTTCCAGGTTTGAGGACTGCTACTTGACTCCCACCTGGAGTGGATAGAGCTCCCACAGAGACTGCAGCTGTGGCAGGAGCCAGAAAACCCCCTGCCGGGTTTGTGTCAATCATGGAGCCCATCCCCCATTCCTAGTCTTTCCTGCTCCCTCACAGTCCTGCTCCNTCACAGTCCTGTTCTCTCACAGTCCTGCTCCCGGCCTCCCCCTCTTTAAAGGAATGAGCCCAAGCACGAATGAGGAGGGCAACTTCAGAGGCAACTTACACAGAGCTCTGGTCTACCCTGCAGCAAGCTCTCAGAATGCCTACAGTCCACTCGAGAGAAATAGCAAGCAAACTAGCAGACACCGATTCAGAAAAACAGGTGCTTATTTGTGCTTAAAATTTGTGCTTAAAATTTGTGCTTAAAAAAGCTTTTAAAAGCTTAAAAATTCACTCATTGAGCAATGAGTGAATTTATAGAGTAATCACAATAGGATGCCTTTAAATGGTGAGTACCCCCTACACCTAAGGAATGACTTAATTTTTAAACACAAATTCACTTACAACCTCTCTATGGTCGTATCAAAGTTGCTTTTTAACAGCTTAGCTAGAAGAAAATACAGACCGTTTGTCTCTAAGCAACTTCAGCTCTGATTTGTCACAGAAATGCAGCTTCACAGAAATGAAGAGCACCTTTTAATTCACTGTGCTTCTGCTGCGGAGTCAGAGCTCAGGCGTCGTCAACCACTGCGGTTTATTTTGTTGGCTTTATTCTAAATTAGCTTTTAAAAAAGCGAACCACTGAAGCTTTTAAAACTCAGAAATAAGTCTACACAGAGAGAGAAAAAGGGAGAGGGAGAGGAGGAGAGAGAGACTCACTTGGCAAGGGTCTCAATCTGGTCCTTAATGTTGGTGATGGGCAGTATGGACTTGGTCACCTCATACACATACATGCAGAACTCGGGGTCAGGAGGCGGGTACCACTCTTTGTCAAGGCTGCCTTCTGTCATTTTGGGCACTGCCAGGACCTCTTCTTCCTCTTTGACTTTTTCTTCTTCCTTTTTCCCCTTCCCTTTCCTTTGAGAGTAAACAACAACAAAATCCCACATCCAGTCAATCAAATGACCAAATACTAAGTATGCTCTGAATGNATCTGAAAAGCATAGAGGAATAAGGAGAGGTCATTAGTGGTATGTAAATAAGCATATTAATTTTAAGGTAAAGAAACTGTTGCTTTAGCCAAACATGCCACATCCTGCATGCATGGGTGCAGATCTTTTATCCTGTGTTCAGGGGGCTAGACTCACAATATTAAGATTAAACAGCAGATCTTACCGGAACATTCATTACCTAATTGACAAGGAACTTAATTTGTTCCAGATTCACACAAGCCAAGAATATGGGGCTAACCTGTGGCAGGAGTGGTATCCAAGTTAAGGAATTCTCAAGTGCTGGGCTTACGTTTCAAACTAAGGGTGGGAATTATTTATCTTTACCCATCCTTTACCACACAAAGTAAAAGGAACAAATCAACTGAAGTTCACATGAATATTCCTTCTGAATATTTTGAAAAAAAAAATCAAAGACTCCTTCAATTCAAACCATTTTCTCCCCCACCCCCACTTTTTCTTAGACAGGTAGCCTAGGCTGGCTTCCAACTCTCTATGAAGCTGAGGATAACTGAACTTCTGTTGCTTCCAGCTCCTAAGTGCTGAGATTGCAGGGGTGAACCAACATGCTGTGTTTATGTCCTACTGGGTATTAAATCTAGATATTTGTTTGTACTAGTCAAGTGTTTCACCATGGAGCCATCTTCCCAGACCTAAATAGGACTTTCGAATACATAACCCAAAGAAGCAAAAGCAACACTGTGATTGTTCCAGCCATAAGGGCTAGCTCTTTTTCTTTGAACTGCTTCTGTCCTGAAGGGTAAGGGACACAGCCAGGAAAAGATAGACACAGGTACACGGCCTGCCCGATGGAACAGAGTGGAGGGCATCAGTAGCTGAGGCTAACTGCTGCCTCCACTGTCCTTTTTAAATGAAGTCACTGTAGTGCTTGATAGTGGTTACCAAGATAGCCTGACTTCTCCGGAGATAGGAGAAATTCTGGGTAAATATTTCAAAGACAGCACAGAACAAACACAGACACAAGTTACAGTCCAGGGTTTTTACCTCATTCATAGGTCTCAAAAATCAAACTTCCTTTGTAGTGCTAGGGCCCAAACCTGGGTTAGGACACTTGCTAGGCAAATTCTCAGGCACCAAGCTACTTAAGACTCAAGGGGCNACTACTAAATAGGAACTTTTAGGTGCTAGATTGTGGCTCAGTNTGAGCCCTTGCCTACCGTGGAGANTCCCGGGTTCCGTGCTCAGCACAGAATAAACAAAAGCTACATTTCCCTTTCTGACCCTTTCTGACCTGACTCCCTTCTGACCCTTGCTGCATAATTACACGTTGTCATGATTGTAACTGGGAGAAGAAAACAATGCATTTCCTACCTTGAACCTTTCTCTTTGGCNGCACCTCTGCTAATGGCAGTGTTTCGTCCTGACGTCGGCTCTGATTTTTCTTCTGTGGGAGACCCAAATCCAGCACTAGAACGGAAACTATTTTTCTTTTTTGTCATTTGAAAAGAACACATCTTATTCTAGTCGTGCTAACAGTGGGAACAGGTTACATTTACAAGATAATTTTATTATTAGAAAGTCCTTTCTCTCCCATTATGATTGGGTTCAATCACCATCATAACAGTCAGGGCCTATTCCATCCACAGCTCAGGGAAACTCAACCTCAATTAGAGATCTTTACCACAGCAATTTACAAAACAATTATGCAGCTATATCACCATAAGAAAAAGAATTGAGTTGCCAAAAAATCTAAAAGTCTAACAACAAAATCCTCAATCTTTCATCTCTAGGAAGGCTAATTGAATGTTGATAAAATGTGTCCTTACGTGCTCTTCTCTCTGCTTGCCCTTCTTAAGGATGATGAAGAAGAAATGCTTCGTCCATAGCCAACATCTGATGATTTATCCTCCATAGACGGAGGTGGAGAACTAAAATGTTATACATTTGAAGTTAGGTACAAACTAAAATTTGTCAACACTAACTTTGTTAAAACAGATTTCTTGGGAAGTCATATTTGCAGAAGATTCTCAATGGCACCATACTATTTTTAAAAGCATGAAAGAGATGTTAAGACAAAAAATAATGTCAAAACTTTTCACAAGCCAGAGCAGGAAATACTTGTGTGAAATACATATCTCGTGATGGTAGTATATAGATTCACAGGATCTTTTTTTTTTTAATTTTTTAATATTAAGCTGGGGTTGGGGTTGCTCAGCTGGCAGAGAGCTTGCCTAGCATGCACAAAGCCTTGGATTTGATCCACTTCACCACATAAATCATCCCTATACATAAGTACACACCTATATAATCCACTCAGGGGTGGAGGCAGAAGTTCAAGGCCATCCTCAGCTACAAGAGGAGTTTGAAGCCAACTTGTACTATAAGCAATCCAGTTTAAAAAGTTGAAAATTTATAAGCCAGGTGTGGTGATGCACACCTTTAATCCCAGCATTTTAGAGGCAGAGGCAGGTGGATATCTGTGACTTCAAGGCCAGCCCGGACTACATAGTGAGACCTTGTAATTTTTTTTTATGATGCTTTAATTTTAACTCTACCATTTATTTATTTTAAAGAAAAATGATGGGTGATAATTACATGCTACTACACATTTCTGGAAACTTGTCAATATTTTCTACATTTTCCATCATCTGGTTATTTTCCCAAATCCACTGGAAATTGCTAACATGAAATCAATGGAAAATATGGGTTGTTCCGTGTCAGGCTGAGTTTATAGACCAGCCCTTATTTTCACAATTTTAGATACAGCTGGGATGATACCATACTGGTAACTTATACATACTTGTATATTTACAAACAGAAACTGTGTGCTTCCCTGCCTAAAAGCACCCCTACCCCAAAGACTCACATGTCAGATTTACTGTTGACTAAAATAATAGCACGTTGATCATTCAGCTCCTGTAAGCAGAGTTCCTTTAGTGGCAAAAGTTTGGTGCCAGGATTTATCTGTAAGATAATGTGAGCAGAAAAGTGGGTTCTCTGCNTGTGTTATAGTTTAAACGTGAGTGCTGNTAGAAAGGGCTCTTGACAATTTGAAGAGTCTAATTCATTCATGTACACACACAGGGCAGATAGATAACTGAAAGACAGACCAGATGATAGATAGATAGATGATAGATAGATAGATAGATAGATAGATAGATAGATAGATAGATAATAGAAAGATAGAAAGATAGATGACAGATAGAAAGACAGACAGACAGACAGATAGATAGATAAATAGATAGATATTGAGATAGAGAGAGAGATGCTAGATAGATGATAATCTCTATACATAATTAGAGCTGGAAGCTGGAAGCTTGCGGACACGCTCTCCTTTGCACCCACATTCTTTGTTGTTTTGCCCTCAGCTATTCATTACTATAGCTGTTATCACAGTCCTTGGAAGTATTTGTGCCCTAAATTTATCTACACACGTCAGGGAGGACTTCACCTGTAAAAGTACCTATAAACTGAAACTGATTCCTCAAAAATTGTGGGCCTATTTAAAGAGAAGCTGGAGCTGGAAAGATGGCCCAGGAGGTAAGAGCACTTGTTTCTCTTGAAGAGGACCCAGGTTCAGTTCCCAGAACCTACGCGGCATTTTACAACTGTCTGTAACTCCAGTCTCAGGAGATCTAATGCTCTCTTCTGGCCTCCTCAGGCACCAGGCACACAACACACATGGNNCACATACATACATGCAGGCAAAACACTCATGGACACGTTAACACAGAGGGGAGAAAATTTCATGGGGTCCTAACCTTTACACAAAGAACCATAGGCAGCTAATGACTGCTGGGAGAGGGGAGTTAACCTTATTGGTTATCCAGTGCAGAGTGGTCAGCCCTGAAACCATGTACCCACAAACAACAAAATGGACTCAGCAAATTCTCTCTCTCTTTCTGTCCATCCATCCATCCATCCATCCATCCATCCATACATACATACATACATACATACATATGTATGTATGTAACAATAATAATCAAAGAAAAAGAGGCTATCAACTTGAGAGTGGGAGGGCATAGAAGGGATTTGAGGGTAATTTTGTCAGCCTGAAAGNAGAGGGCAGACCTGATAAACTTCTGAATCTTTTTGATCAAGTAAGTTATAGATTCCATTCCCATCTAAGATAGTTTTCATAATCTTTTCAAAACAATGCAAAGCAGTCCTCTAAAACTAAAACAGATCCTATCNTTCTACAGGGGATCCTGCCTCATTTCCCATTTCAGATTGAGGTCCTGCTCTCATAGAGGTCTTCAAGAATCATATGATCTGGGCTCCTCTCACCCATCTGGAGTAATCTCTGTTGTCCTGTTTTATCAGCTCTGTTCCTATACTGTCCCTCATCTCGATATTCCTTAGACATGCCAGGCACATTTGCCCCTATTCCTCTANTGCCCAGAAAGTTCTCTCCCAGATAGNCGCCCAGCTAACTTCCCTACTCTCTCCAAGGTTGTATCCAGATACCGCACTCAGTGAGCGCTGCCTCACCACATTTTGAAAATGGCAGCTATCCACTTTATTACCTCATAGTTTTGTAGATGCCCTCATCCTGATTCTGTTCTATTCTCCCTCACCTGCCACCCATCTCTAGCACATTTGCTGTTGTCTGGGTCCTCCCATTGATCCCACGGGAGCAGAGATCTTTTATCTTTTTTGTTCTGTTGACATAGTCAAAGCCTGCAACATCAGAAGCATAATGCTTTCAGAGTGAATGGATCGGAACTCTCTTTATATAGAATAGTTTCATTGAATGTTTCAAAGACCCATGCCCTTCTCTCTGTCAGCATTACCTTGTGTGTCTGTGTTCTGTGTTGGGTTTCCTGCTCCTGTCCTCAGTTCTCCTGAAGCATCTTTGTACTGATGTTATAGTAGTTCTTTCAAACTTACTCATTGTTGAATAAAATGAGCTTTGGTGGAGCAGTTCCTTGGTGCTTTGTGTGTGTCGTGGGTGTTACTGGACTTGAATTAACAAGCTGACTTAAACTACTAGTAAAACAGAACCTAGTTAAAACTGTATGAGAACGCAAAATCTTATAGCCAGAAGAAGTCCAGGCTAAAGTGCTGATTTTCACATTTCTATCTGTAAAAATATAAAATATGTTTTGGAGCTTATAAAATAGCAATGTTAGGGCATCATGATTAAAGGGAAAATCATAGTAAAGCACAAATAAATGCTATCACTTACCCGACCGTAATCATAAAATCCATCACTAATTATGTTGCTTGATGACAAATAGCCAGTCTGGCTATATTTCAGGGAAAGATTGTTGTTGAGCAATTTGTTATAGGCTGCCTCACTGAATTTATTTTTCCGACTTACTGATAGATTAATTTCTTGAAGGATATCTAGAGCCCTGTCAACAAAATTAAAAAAAAACAAAAACAAAAAAATACTGTTGTTTGTTTCCTCCAAGCCAACTGCCATTGAGTTCCCATTTCTATCTTTAGGCTCCTGAGTGAAGAATTGAGATGGAAAGGTTATTGCCTTCCCTGCCTTTTTAAACGAAGTAAAACTGACAGAATTATGAAGACAAATCAGTGCTTTCTGAGAACACAAATGCCACNCAATAACTCATATCCAAACAGTTGGTAGGACGTGGCCTGGATAAATGTCTGCATTAAAAGCTTGGTCAGCAGCCTGTGGCACTGTTGGNAGATGATGAGAGCAATGAGGCGGGGTCTAGCGGGAGGGAGTTAGGTCATTGGTGTGTGTCCTTGAAAAGGTTATTAGGAGCCATCCCTTCCCCTCTTTGCTTCCTAGGTCTCTGAGGTGAGCAGCCCTACTTGGCTCTGTGCTCCCACTGTGAACTCCTACAGTGATGTGCTGCCTTATCACAGGTCCAGACCTGTGCAACAAGACCAGATGAGCTAAAACATTTGTAACCCTAAGTCAAAATAAATCTTTCCTCTTCATAAGTTTCTTTCTCGGGTGTTGTCACAGCAACAGAAAACAGACAAATGGGTATTTTTAAGGAAAAATTCTTTTTTTTTTGTCATTTCTTTAATTTTTTTAGGTTGTCATATAAAGTAATGGGTTCTCTTATGACTTTTTCATACATATGTGTGATTGCACTTTATTCTATTTTGCACACTCACTGGCCTTCCTCNTCCTCCTTCCCCCTCTATTGCTGGCTCCCGTCCACCCTCTAGAGAGTCCCTATTTTCTGTAATAGAACACATGTCATATGTCACATGTATTCTACTACCCTCTCTTTTCCCCTCCATCACCCCTTTAAGGTTTCTTCCTCCCCTCCCAGGGTCTCCTTTAAACACACACATGTAGGTACACATACACATATAATTTAAATATAGGTTCTACAGAGGAGAAAAACATGCATGTCTTTCTAAGTCTAGGTCTGCATGCCACTCAGTAATCTCCAGTTCTACCCACTTTTCTTCAGATGTCATGACTGCAGATTTCTTAATGGTTGGATAAAATCCCACTGTATGTAATGCCACATTTTCTTTATCTGTTTGTTAATGGACATTTAGGCTGGTTCTATTTCTCAACCATTTTGGAGGAGCATTTGGATGGTCTCTGTGGTATGTTTACTTACAGTCCTTTGGATGCAGTTTACATCCTTCTAGCTATGTGTAAGAGCTCACCATTCCTTACATCCTCAGCAGCATTTATTGTCATTTGTCTTCTTGATGTCAACTTTTCTGACTGGCTAAAATGGAATATCAAAATAATTTCAATTTGCATTTCCCTGATGGCTAAGGATGTTGAACAGTTTTTCANATAAGTTAGTCAATTTGTATTTTTTCTTTTGAGGATTATCTATTCAGTTCATTAGCCCATCTATTGACTGGATGATTCTTCTGACGTATAATCTTTGCAGCTTTTTATATGTTCTAGTTATTAATCCCTTATGGTCTGTTATGTAGCTATTGAAGATATTGTTCTCTTGTGAAGGCTGTCTGTTCATGCTGCTAACTACATTCTGCTGTGCCTAAATGAGAAATTCTATTTCATTTGTGAATTCTTGGGATTATTTTCTATGNCCTTGGAATCTCTTTCAGAAAGTCCTTGCCTGAGCCTGTGCTTAGACTGTTTTGTTTTCTTCTATCAAGGTTTCAAGTTTCAAGGTTTCAGGTCTTACATTAAGGTCTTCTACCTACTTTAAATTGCTCTTTCTACAGTACAAGAGATGTGAATCTACTTATTCTTCTACATGTGCATAGCCGTTTTCCCTGTGTCATTTGTCAAATATGCTATATTTTTTCCCGATATGTATTTTGGGCATCTTTGTCAAAAATCATGGGGCTGTGACTATGAAGGTTACTATCTGGAACCTCTATTGCATTCCATTGGTCTACATGTCTGTTTTGGTGCCATATAGGTTTTGTTACTATGGCTCTGTAGTATAATTTAAGATCAACTATTGTGACACCTCCAGCATTGCTCTGATTAGTGCTGCTTTGGCTCTTCTGTGTTTTTTTATGCTTTCACATGAATTTCAGGATTGCTTTTTCTAGTTCTGTGAAGAATGTCATTGGAGTTTTGATGAATGTTGTGCTCAATATGCAGATTGCTTTTGAAGTATAGATGGTTTCACATTATTGATTGTGCCAATCTGAGAGCATAGGACATCTTCCCATCTTCTAGTGTCTTCTTCAACTTCATTCTTCAGTGTCTTAAAGTTTCCATTTTAGAGGTCTTTTACTTCACTGGCTATGTTCATTCCTAGATATAGTTTTTATATGATTGTAAATAGGATTTGTTTCACCCCTGTTTCTTTCTTAGCAAGTTTAATGTTGGCACATAGAAAAGCTACTGATTTCCGGATGTTGATTTAGATCCTGCTAGTTGCTAGAACTATTTGTCAATTCTAAGNGTTTTTCTGTGAAGCATTTAGCATCTTTTAAATAAAAGATTAAGTTGTCTGCAAACAGGGACAATTTGACTTTTCCTGTTTGTACCTTGTTCCTTTCTTTCTCTTTTTGTACTAGCTGAGACTCTGTGCCCTGTGAATCTCAACAGTCATTGCTTCTTATTCCTGTTTTCAGAGACAATGATTTTAGTTTTCCTCCACTTAGAAATGTTGGCTATAGGTTTGTTGTGCGTTCCCTTAATTCTGTTGAGGTATTGTTGTAGAATATTATTTTAACCAGTCAAGGATGTGTTACATTTGTTTCTGCTGCAGAACGTTATTGTAACTGTGTGAAGGTGTGTTGCTTTTGTTTGTGCTTCATTTGTTTAACGATNTGAGGATGCATGTTTAACTACATAAAGATGCGTTGCATTGTTTCACCTTGCCTGCCAAAGGCACCTGGTTGGTCTAATAAAGAGCTGAATGGCCAGTTGCTAGGCAGAGAAAAGATAGGCTCAAAAAAGGAGAGAGGGAAGATCGAGAGAGGGAAGAAGGAAGAGGAGAGAATGAGGGAGATGCCAGGGGCAAGAAGCCAGGCAGACACCAGACAGACAGACATAGGGAAGCAGTGAAAGTTAGATATACAGAAGAAAGATAATAAGCCCTGAGGAAAATGGTAGATAAAGAGAAACAGGTTAATTTAAGTTAAAAGGGCTAGCCAGAAACGTGCCTAAGTTAGGCTGAGCATTCAAAACTAATAAGAGGTCTCTATGCCATGATTTGGGAACTGGTTGGTGGCCAAAAAGAAAAAGCCTGGTACAAGGTATAGTAGTCCTTTTTAATTTTCTAATTTCTTCAGAGCTTTTACCATGAGGGATGTTGAACCTTCCCAGATGCCTTTTCTCCAGCAATTGAAATGGTCAGGTGACTTCTGTTCTTTAGTTCACTTATTTGCCCTTTGTCTTAGGGTTTCTATTGTCATGAAGAGACATCATGACCACAACAACTCTCATAAAGGAAAACATTTAATTGGGACTGGCTCACAGTTCAGAGGTTTAATCCATTATCATCATGGTGAGAAGCATAGCAGTATGCAGGCAGACATGGTGTTGGAGAGGTAGCTGAGAGTTCTACATCTGTACTTATAGGTAGCAGGAAGTGAATGCCANGCTGGGCCTGACTTGAGCCTCTGAGACATCAAAGCCCATCCCAGTGACACACTTTCTCTAACAAAGCCTACCCCATCAAGGCCACACCTCCTAATAGTACCACTNCCTGTGAGCCTATGGGGCCATTTTCATTCAAACTACCACACTCAGTTAGTTACACTACAACCCCACCCAGTCTCTAATCTTTGTATGCTCTTGAAATCAAGCTAGAAGGATTTTGTGTCTGTGTTTATCAGGGAGATTGGTCTATTGTTTTCTTTTATGGTTGCATCCTTATCCAGTTTTGAATTAGGGTCATGCTGGCTTCCCAAAGCGAATTTGGTTCCTTTCTGTTTCACAGGACAGTTTGAGGAGCGTTGGTGTTAACTGTTCTCTAAAGACTCAGTCAGTAGAATGCAGCGGTGAGTCTGTCTGGCCCGGCCTTTTCCTTTCATTGTTCATTTAATGCAAAAAGAGTATGAGACCCTAGATTTTATTAACAAAACAATGTAATAAGAACAAATGCTTGGGAATATGTGAAAACCTTCAAATCACTTNTGCTATTATGTTAAAGAGAACTAAGCTCACCTGCAGCTTGTGGGAAGAACTGGGAGAAGGATGCTAATTAAATACAGATCTCAGGTGAAAGGCTTTGGGGTTGCAGGGGAGGGGGGNTTAAATAGTAGTGGCCTACCCGGTTTATTTCANCCTTGAGTCTGGGAGATAAACAGGATGGTGTTTGGCAAAGGGAAAGAGAACCATTTATGAGGATGAAGCGGAAAAGGAAACATTGGAAATGAACGTGGAACAGTCAAGGGGGCATCGTCAGGTGGACAGGAAAGTGAAGGATGTCCTGCCTGAGTGCTCCCTCCTGAGTGCTAGCCTAAATGACAATGCAGCCTCTGCTTGATGCTTTTTGGGTCTGAAGGGTCTGCTTCTGTCTTTCGTGTTCTGCACCTGAGCTAGATGAAAGGNACATCTACTCACCCAAGCCTGCATAACTCAACAGCTGTCAGCTCATCACTGGCACAGACCATCACTGCCCAGCTGGCATGCCTTCGTACCTCATCATTCTTGGAGCGCAGGAGCTCAACCAGGGGCTCTAGACCACCACAGGTCCTCAACTATAATCAGAAACCAAAATTTACACATTATGAGTATAGAAATGGGCTTGGCAGTCCACACCTGTAATCTCAGTACTCAGAGGCTGGGGCAGGAGGTACCTGAGTTCAAGGCCACCCTATATCACAGAGCAAGACCCTATCCCCAAATCCCAGGGCTGTCCTGTCAATATGGTTCATGGGAAGAGCACTGCCTGCCATGACTAGAACCGTGGGTTCCATCCTCAGCAGGGCATGGGGAATAGAAAATCAACATTTATACATTAGAAAAATTCATGATTTGACTATGCAAGCGTTTCAACTGTGCAAAGACAGTTTTAGAATGTGTCGATTTAGAGTTATTAAATTCAGGGGGAAGTCTGCCAGTCTGTACAAGAATCCACTTTTCCATTCTAAGTAATGAAGCCCAAGGAAAGTCATTCCAGAGTTCTNCAGAATTTCCCTGGGATGGTGGTGGAGCCCGTCTTCTCTCTGCAGTATAGGGGTTACTCTGTGTTTATCCACCCTGCACTTGAACACTGAGGGTTCATTTGGTCCTGACACANATAAATGTGTCCCCTTACCCCTGAAATGATTTCGTACACNTGATAAAATTAAAGATGCTGAGACTGGGAGATGACACTGCACTCCCAGGTAGTCTCAGCATCATTGCAAAGATTCCAACAAGAGGAAGACGGGAGTGCCGGAAGCAGAAAGGATACAATGGGATACAATGCCCTGTGATCATCTCTGAAGGTGGAAGGAGGGACCATAAGCCAAAGAATGCAGGTGTCTCTAGGACAGTGGTTCTCAGCCTTCCTGGGACTCCCAACCATAAAATTATTTTCATTGCTCCTTCAGAACTGTAATTCTGCTACTGTTATGAATCATAATATAAATATCTGATATGCAGGTTATTTGATATGTGTGACCCCTATGAAAGGGTCGTTCGACCCCCAAACCCGTCATGAGCTACAGGTTGAGAACCACTGCCCTAGAAGCTGGAATAGCAATGGAACTGAGTAACCACCCCCTCCAAAAACAACGAACAAACAAACAAAAANGCCTTCAGAGAGAGCGAATCACTGGAGACTTCTTGGTTTTAGCTCCTAAGACCCATTTTGGGAGATCTGGCCTCTCTTTCTGTAAAGTAATAGATTTTTCTTGTTTTAAGCTGTGAACACTGGTAATTCAATATAGCAGCACTAGGAAAATAACATATACACACGCACACAAACACATATGCACATGCGCATACTCACACACATACACACATACACACACACACACGAACACAGGCAAGCATCCATGCACACATGCACACACACTGTGGCCAGAGCTGGCTGTATCTCTAAGCAGGCAAACATTACCCACAGCACACCACAGCCCAGGCCAGCATCATAGCCAAAGCTGTGCTGGAACAGTTCTATAGAAAAGGACGTGTGTTTTGTTATTTTTACCATATGAAAGTTGTTTCTTTGAGGAATAGAGAAGGAAAAGAGAGTAAGAAAGAAGCTGGGGGTGGGGGAGAGGGGATCTGAGGTTGGTATGTAAAAGGAATGGAAAATCTTTTTAATAATAAAAAAAGGAAAGAAAAAAAAGAAAGAAGCTGGATGTAGCTATATTACTTATGTCATTAAATAATTTCTAGGTATGAAATTCCAACTGGGAAAAGAAAGATCTGAAAGTGTGCTTTGTTGTGGAATATTATTTTAAGGTGTCTTACATTTGTTTATGCTGTGGAATGTTTAATGATGCAAAGA
>LZPO01097099.1:220001-230878 GCA_001675575.1 Neotoma lepida
GAAGAGTATAATTTAATTTTAACATTAAAAATTACGAAGACAGAACCCAGGGCAACAGCACATTCATTTAATGCCAGCACTAAGGAGACAGATGCATGTGGGTCTCTGAATTAGAGGCTACCTGGTCTACATAGGGAGTTCCAGACTTGTCAGTATTATAAGTGAGACTGTCTTTAAAAAAATCAGAAGACAGAAGTGAGGAACAAGGGGTGAGGGACTAAGTCAAATCAGTAGCTCAGACAAACTGGTAGAGCTCTCTTTGTAAGTGTTCCTTAACACTATTGTGCATTTTTTTCCATGAAGAAATTTTACACAAATTTTGAGAATTTAATTCTTTGTAGTTCATGCATTGAGAATATATGGCAGGGGCCTAAGGAAATAGCTCAGTCAGTAAAGTGCTTGCCAGGCAAGCCTGTGGACCTGAGCACCGAGTGCTTGTGATCCCAGGACTCGGGTGCTGAGACAGGAGGGTCCCTGGGGCTTACCGGCCTGCTAGTCTAGCTGAATTGGCCAGCTCCAGGGTCTGCGAGACACCCTATCTCAGAAAACAAGGTGAAGAGCAGTTGAAGACAGCTGATGTTGACCTCTGACCTCCACACACATGTGCCTTCAGACATCACATATGCACATACAAAGACACACAATACAGGTAAGCATGCATACAGAAAATATTGTTGCTTGAATTACGTATATTTTATTTCACCAAGGCTCATTCCCATCATCGTTTTAATGAATTCACTTTTATCCTGTGACCTTGAGGAATCTACTTAACAGTTATTCTTAATCTAACTTAAGAAACCTACTTAACAAGTAGACTTTCCTGTTCTCTTTGGGTTTTCTGTCTTTAGAGTCTGTTAGTTTTTTGTAGCTTTCTTCTGTCTTGGCCTCATTACCCTGCTAAGGAGTTTGACTGCATGGAAAACATAAATGAATGATCCTCTGGGCCTTGTGCCCCAGCCTAGGCAGGGATGGGAGAGGAACTTTTATATTTCATTCTACATATTTTAGTATAATTTAAAAATTTCCAAATAAAATACACATATTAACTCAGAAAAATACTTCCCATATATTTGTACTTTCTGTGACTACAGATGGGATATTTAACCTGTCAGCCTCATTTTTATCATCTATAAAATGAGATTAAAGATGCAGTAATTATATATAATATGTAATATAGTTGATATATACAATTATATAGCTATATTTATGATAATTATATGATGTTATACAGAGTATACACACATATACAGATAAAGATTTACGTCTAATATATAGATACATTATGTATTATATATAGTATCATGTACAATGATATAATAATTGTTGTTTTATAGATTATCATACTTTGAAAGAAATAAGAAGGTAATAAAATCACATATGCAAAATGCCTGTACCAGGCCTATGATGGAGCAGATCTTTCCATGCCATTATTTTTTTCATTCCAAGAAGATAGGAGACAGAACTGTGACACTACCAGACAAAGCTATATTCATCCTATGTTAATCAGTTTCTACCTGTGGTTCATAGGGAAAAGTAACCTCTCTGATTTACATATTCCATACATTTAAAATAATAGTATGAAATGATAGGACAAAATAATAGTACTGTTAAGAGTTCTATATAGTTCTAACAGTACTCTACAGCCTATGGTACTATTTAGTTCTGTATAGTTCTAACAGTACTATACAGCCTATGGTACTGTTAGAGTTCTACATAGTTCTAACAGTACTATATAGCCTATGGTACTGTTAAGAGTTCTATATAGTTCTAACAGTACTATACAGCCTATGGTACTGTTAGAGTTCTACATAGTTCTAACAGTACTATACAGCTTACGATACTGTTTAGAGTTCTACATGGTTCTAATAGTATTTACTATACAGCCTATAGTAATGTTAGGTTCTACACCATAAATGTAAAATCCTGACACAGACCTAGTGCACAGAGTGTCATGAAATCAGAGGTAGATGGATGTGGTGGGGAAACAGGCTTGTACCAGGACAGCTTTTGATATTGTACTTTATTTTCTCAGTTCTGTATCAAGCTCTGAAGTCTGTAATTTTTTTAGGAGAAAAACCTAATAATGATTAGTCTGAAACTTAATTATTACTCAAGGAGACTTTAACCTCCTAGATTGTCCTTCTCTCCTTATTTTCGAAAAGGCACTAAATAGAGTTTGTTTGATATAATGCATTGAAACGGAGGCCACGGATCTGAAATCTACATATAGGCACTTGGCTCTGGAATTAAGCCTGGAGATTCTTTCAGCATGGATCTGAGCCATGAATATACAGCTAAATGGTCTTCAGCAAACTGCTAGATTGGCATTGGTAACCGGAAGATGCGAGACAAACACCGACTCAAAGTGGGAGATAGCTTCCTTGAGAGTCTTTCGGGAACTGCGCAACCTCCAGTGTTTCTCCTTGTATTTAGAAGGGAAATTGTTCTTCTTGCCTCATCCNACAGACAATCATGATGGATAGAGAGATTAAAAGATTAATTCTAGGTGTTTCAGAAAAATCTTAAACCTTCAAAGCCAGAAGGCTTATTTTCTGTTAGTTCTCGATGACCTCTACAACTAGCCTCCTCTAAGCAGCCTAATAAGGTTTTCACAGCCATGAATGAATCACTGCTGTAAACTTTGCTTACTAAAATTAAAAACATTCAGACTTTAGGACAACATCTCAAAGAGCTGCATGAATGGGCATACTGCCAATACCTTGATTTCCAGGATCTTGGAGAGTTGGTCCAGTCCTTGGTTGTCTTTCAGCATTGTCCGAGACTCCTTATCACACGTGATGACACCCAAGGTTTTGAGGGCCAGCAGCTGGATAATCGGGTACTCCGACTTCAGGAGCTCTAACATCGGGGGGATTGGGTTTAGTTCTTGAAGTGTAGTCCGACACTGAAAATCCTGCCGTGAAATGCAAATGAGTACATTAATAATTTCTACAACAAAATGCAATCTCAAGGATGGAGAGTGTCTATGTTCTGGCAGAGAACATTATTATGGTATAATTTCTCCATTTTTAACTCCAGATTCCAAAATAACTCATAGACAAAAAGCAAGCAAACAAACAAACAAAAACCAAACCTCTTAATGGACAGTAAAAAAATACTTATTGATGCAGACATTGTCAACAGGAAGTCAACGTTATCTTATCACTTGCAGGATTTAGGTTGCTGCAAACTTCTATAAACATTACATTAAAATGTATACATAATACAATTCTTTTCACATGGATATACTGTTTCAAATAGTATCTGATGAAATAATGGCATGGATTCTTTATCTTTGAGGGGTTGTTTGTGAAATAGCTGCATGCATTCGCTGCTGCAGATAACCCTGTGTNTGTAAATTTATAGCAGGGCTTTTTCAAATACATGACCTTTAATCAAAACCCTTAAGATCTCCTAGAGTNGGTGTAGTTCCATTCCTGCATGTGATGAACCAGTTCTGGTAGTAGTAGCAGGGCAAGGGGTGCTGTATTGCATAGTGGAGAAAACTACCAAACTTTATTACTAAATTATGGTTAAAAAAATCCAAACTCAAATGTGATTAAAATAGCATTGAAGGTTGGAAAAGGAGGCTGGGGACGTAGTTCAATCAATTGAGTATTTGCNACTTGGCCTGGGGAGATGAGTCTGGACCACTAAGACCCACGTAAAGAAACCAGAGTGGCAGTGTGCCCGTATTCCAGCTCCAGGGAGACGAAGCACACGGATTCCCGGGACTCAGTGGCCAGCCAGCCTACCTTAATCATTGAGCTCTGGTTAGTGAGAGACCCTGTCTCAAAAAAATGAGGTAGAGGGTATTTGAAGAAGACTAGACATTGACCTCTGGCCACCACACTCACATGCACAGATGTGCACACACCCACATTAACATGTATGTACAACACGCACACACACACTGGGAAAGCTCCCACATTCAGCTTAGCCTTCCTTCCTTCCTTCCTTCATCCTTTACCTAACCTCTAAATGTTCAGTTTCTTTCAGGTGTAAAAGTTACAGGTGGCCTTTAAAATCATATCCCCAGGGACTCAGAAAGTGACCACATTTGGAAAGAGAGTCACTGCTGATGTAATTAGGCAAGATGGGGTCAACCTGGAGTATAGTCCTTAATGGTGTCCTTATAAGGTAAAATTGATGTCCTTATGAGGATGGAGATGACAAAGGCAGAGGCTAGACTGCTGGCTGCTAGCAAAAGCTGGGCGATCGAGGAATGGTTCTGCCCAGTCTCTGGAGGATGTCATATTGACACGGTGACTTTGAACCACCCAGCTTGTGGTACTTAGCTAGAACAGCCCTAATATCTTCTTAGTCTCCAATGCTTCTGTTATGAAGAACTGTAAAGGTTATGCGTCTTATTTTCACTTGAAAGAAAAAGTCGAAAAATGCACCCATGAGGAATCCTAAGATTAAAACCACAAATTTATGGATGGAAAGTTTTAAGTCACTGAGTGAGTTGGATAGAGTGTTAATTGACAGCTAGGAATAATACAAAATCATCCGAGACAAGCCTGTGAGCACACCTGTGAGAGGTTCTCTAGATTAAGAGCTTCTCTAGCTTTTGAGATTATCTTGATTCCATTCACTGATGTGGGAAGACCCGTCTTGTCTGTGGGACCATTCCCTGGGCAGCAGATCCTGGACTATATATGAAATAGAAGATGTTAACTGAGCATGGGAATCCATTGCTTTGTGCTTCCTGACTGTGGATGCCATGTGACCAGCTGCTNCAAACTCCCACCATCTTGACGTCCCTGCCAGGATGGACTACTCCTTTATGCTGCTTTTTGTGAGGATATTTAATCACAGCAACAGGAAAATAAGCTGAGATGGTGAGGGAAAGCCCATTGGATCAGGGACAGCAGAAAGGGGCTGGACTTCCTCCAGAGGACGTCTGTTTCAGGAGCATGAGGTGGTCACGTTGCAAGGACCAGCTGAGGCCAAGAAGGTTTCCTGAGTCTCTCTCCATCCCAGTGCCTAGATACTGTCTTACAATTAGCCCTCTTCCCAACCCTCTTGCCATGTCTTAGGATGTCAGCTGACCTACAGCTTATTATGCACATTTGGTGGTTGTTAAGAAACTGAGCAGGAAAAGCAGCAGAGAAGGCTGGTAAGTCTTTCTAAACTGAACTGTTGTGGGTGAGAGTGGGGCACAGGGAACAGTGCAGTGGGGAGGGGAATGACAGTTATTTTCTGTTATACAGGAAAGCAGCCTGACAAGATAGCATTTTGCTGTTGTGAATAATGAATTGCACTGAGCAGGTTCAGATGACAGGTTTTTCACTAATCAACAGTCCAAAGCTTTGGTCATTGGCTAGCTGGTCCTCTGAGCCCATCAAGACCACCCCAGTGGCTTGCTTTTATTAATGAGAATTTCTGGAAAGAAGCTGTCTGCAAAGGCCGATGCCATCTCAGTAGTGACGTGCACAGGTTGGAACATTGCTGGCCCAGAGCCTAATTATCTTATCTTGTGCTAATTTTAGCCCCCTGAACAGTCANTCCTTGCCCACCTCTGTGTCAGAACTAACATCCCATGGCTAACAGACAAAAATATTTTGAGATCTATTACTTTACAAGCTCCTACCAACCCAAAGCTAAGAATGTCACCAGATACCATCTGAGTCCTATAGGAGAGAGTCCCTATTTTGCTGTAACCATATCTCTGATGTACCCACCAATGTATTTTAAACTTGCCTTGATTTGTGACTTTCTTTATTCTGCTAACTTATAAAACCTCATGAGCCTGCTTCCACATGGGAACATGGAACCTGAGGTGACATAACTCCTTGTTCTCCAGGCCATCACTCAAGTTTGGATTTAGAATAAGCTGTATTTCCTTTTAGGCCATAGCTGTGTCTTTGTGTTGATACTTCCCAGATTTGACATGAATTGTAGATTTCCCATTTTAAAAGAAATGCAGTGGATTCAGATGACTCCTACCTTAATTTATATGCCATTGTGTTCAAAAAGAAAACAGAAATGTATTTCTTTTCACNTGGTAGACAATTACTTATAAAATGGGAAAAATGAAAGGCATCTACATGGAATTTCCATTATCTTTTTCTGAGTGATAAGTACTAAATGTGCTGAGAACAACCTTGCAAAGCTAGTGAGTTTTAAAATTCTTTTTAAATGAAGAGACAAATTCCATAATGGGCCTCAAAAAGTATTTTATGCATATGGCTGTTTTGCCTACATGTCTGTGTATCACGTGCACACAGTGCCCACAGAGACCAAAAAAGGGCATCAGGTCCCCCTGAACTGAGGCTACAGATGGTTGAAAGCCACCATGTGGCTGTGCTGGGAACTGATCCTGGGTCCACAGGAGAGCAGCAAGTGTTCTTAACCTCTGAGCCATCTCTCCAGCCCTATCCCCACAATTGGCTTTGGCCCAAAGATTTTTTTTTTAATGGTGTTGAGGCTAAAACTCAGATGTTAGGCAAGCACTTTAGCTCTGAGTTGTATCCCCTGCCACCAAAACACTGTTTAGAAGCTGACCTTACCTGTACCAAGTTGTAGATGCATTCAATAGAATTCTTCTTCACATCCGGGTCCGGGCTACTCAGCAGTCTGATGAGTGGCTCCAGTCCACCATGCTCAAATATCTGTACTTTCCCTGTGTACTCCATGGACATGTTTGCGAGGCAAAGACTTGCAAACTCATGGATTACCACTTCTTCTGTATATCACAAATAAACAGAACAATGTGTTAGCTATTTACCGAAGCTCTACTTTACAATGGACTCTGAGGAGAGGTGTGATGATGACACACACTTGTGATCCTAGTTACTTGACGGGCTGTGGCAGCAGGTTCTGGAGTTCCAGAGTTGTGGGATACATTGCAGTGGTGGTATACTCTCTGACCATATGTAAAGTCCTGGACTCAATTTTAGTACTGCACATACACACACACACACACACACACACACACACACACACACACACACACACACACACAAACACACACAAACACACACAAACACACAAACACACAGAGGCTTTGGAAACCAAAGTTCCACAAATCTTGCTCACACCACATTTCCTGAAAAGTTAGAATTGAGCCATGGCTTGCAAGATTATAACGGCAATTCACAGTGGATGGCTCATAAATTCTTTACAATAAATAGTTTAATAAAATGTAAAAAGAACTAAGTTCCATTTTGGGTATAAATGTAGGATGCAAAGTTACCTTCCGGAGCAAGCTGAGCAATAACAGAATTCATGACCTCTAACTCCCTCAACAACTTTTTAACATCACCTACAAAGGAAGAGAGAAAATATGGACGTTTGTTAAAATAATAATGGCGATGTCTGCTAAGCATTTGCTTTNGAGTTAGGTGCTTCTGTGATTTCGTGGGTAAGGATACTGAGATCTAAGCAGCAACAAGGGAGTAGCAAGATGTACGCCCAAGTCAGTTGACTCCACTCAGACACCATCTAGCTTCTATCTTTTGATCAACACTAAAAAGGATAACAGCAGCAGTGTCAGACCTAAAACACATCAGAAAAGCTAACTTACAGTGTCCTATACATGTTTATTATATGAATTTTTTGTTTTGAAATTCTTATACACGAGTGCTGTATTACATCATTTCTACCTTTCCTCCCTCCCTCCAGTTCTTCCCNTATCCCCACTCCTTCTCAAATCCATGCTCTTTTCTTCTTTAATTATTGTTGAAAGTGCTCTAGCAGGCCCGAGCATGGCAAACATGACTCTGGCAAGCCTTGCCCTTTCCCCATTCCTTCTTCCTTGCTAAAACTATTACATTCCATTCCTAAAGCTAGTCATGGAGGCTATTCCCTTACTTGGCCACTTCCTCCTCCTGAGGCTGACTACCAAGGTCCAGCTATGAAAGCACTGAAGTCCCGCAATCAAAAGCCCCCCTCTGGCTACCCTAATTAACATGCCCAATCAAATATCCCTTCCCCCTCTCCCTTGTTCCCTTCTCCTTCTCCCTCATCCTCTATCTCCTGTCTTTGTCTCTTATTCCCTGCCCGTTGTCCTCCTGGGGCAAATAAATCTCCTTTGTGCTGAGAACTTATTCTTGGGGTGTCTTGTGCCAATGCTGACACTTTTGATTATTACCTCTCTCCTCTCTCTCTCTCTCCTCTCTCTTGCTCTTTCTCTCTCTCTCTCTCTGGATGTGTGTATGTGTGTGTGTGTGTGTATGTACAATTTACTGTTATTCACATGCACATGTGTTTTGAGCTGACTACTTGGGGTTGTATAATCTACCAAGCTTGTCTGTGGAGAAAACAGATTCATCCCCTCTCAGTAGCTCTTCCTCTAGGAGCGGAACTTTGTGACATTTCCCCCATCCACACTGACACATTGACTGTGGTAGTCATTATGCAAGGTCTTGTTTAGAAAACCATATTGTTGAGATTTCGTCGGTTCCAACTCCCTGTCATGTCTAGAAGACCCTATTTTGCAGTAGATGTCCTGGTCTTCTGGCTCATACAATCTTTNTGATCCTTCTTCCTCAGTTTCCCCAGAGCCTTAGCTTACATTGTAGATGCATCAGATGGAGTTGGGCAACTATGGTCACTTATTCTCTCCATTTTGAGATTATTTTTAAGTTTGATTTTCATAAACTTGTGTAGAATGCAAACAATTATCCTAACATATTTTGACTGATATATCCTTATTGCTTACACTCCATTTAATTATTGGAGATGTTAAAAGTGCTTAGAGAGAAATGCATTGGCTTTTGAAGTTCACTTGTCTGTGTGTTCTGTTAGCCTAGAGCTAGCCAGATACACTCCTACTTCTTGCTGACTTAACTCCAGTTTTTTGAGGAAAAAAGACACCTCTGTTTCTTTAGTTTTGCAACTTTTGGTTCATTTCCTTTGCCTGTAAGAAAAGACTAACCCCACTTGAACTGCAGGAAAGGTCACTGAAAAGAGAACTATCCAGTTTGAATTTGTCCTTATTAATTGCTGAATAGGTTTGGCATTCACTCAACACCCTTTCCTGAAGAATTCAGAGCTGTGGCTTTTCTTCAATGTGTCAAAACTTCGGATTTCTCTGTTTCCCTTGTAAGTGGCTGAAGGTGGAGCAAATAGACAGTAGCTTCTGTAGGTTCCNGGACCTGTGATGTCCCATGGTGCTGTGTTGTGGGAAACAGAGGTAGTCCTGAGTGAATGCGTGTGGTTGAGAAGGACCCCAATGTCTCAGGACCCCATGGGAACTGACAAAACCTCTCCTGGGTCAGGCTCAGGGGACTGACAAAGTCTTTTCTGAGTCAGGCTCAGGGAAATGGCAAAGCCTTCCTCTCGCTCATGTGTGAATGTTGACAGAGTTTACAGAAAATGTTGGCTACAGTTTCCTAGAGATTGTTCCTTACAAAAACAGTTTCTTACAGTTTCTTCTGAAACTGGCTAAGTCCTCCTCTCTGTGCTGTACATAATAAACTCACTGAGGTTCTGGNTTCTTTGGGTGGAAGTTGCTGCCCTCCATCATAGTGAGTACAACCCCCCTAATCCCAGCCTTTCCGTATGTCTGTCTGTCATTTCTTCCATATGTATGTAAGTCAGGTTTCCAGCCCAAGTTGTGCTGGACACAGTAGGGGATGACATTTATGGTCCAACACCAGGTTTTNAAAAACATTTTCTCCACTAATTGACAGGTAATAATAATAATAATAATAATGATAATTATGCCTTGGCTTAGATCCTTGCGAGGTTCTGGGAACCAAATTCCATGCACAAGTGCTGTTCTCCTGATGCCAGTCGGCATGGTTGAGAATAATTTTTCTGACAACTGTAGCAAAATCCCTTATTTTTTGATGCTTGAAAAAGTCACTATTTCAGGAATTTTAGATCTCCAAGCACTTTCCCCATATATATAAAACATCCCCATGCACTTCAAAACTTCTTGAGGTGTCCCTGACCTTAAAGCAGACCATGTTGGTGCCTGTGCATTTCAGCTGCTTCCTTTCTGTGTGATTGGCAATCACACGGAAAACCCATAGCTGCGTGTCTCCTGTGGCCTCAGGTGGACATTTCACCTTGCTTTGCCAAAACAAGCTAGAAGTCTTCATCAGAGAGTCTCACGCCNTGAGATTTAGATCAAATGACCAGAGATTTACAAGAGACACTCTGGGGGTCCATGCTGTCGGCTGAGCCACTTCTCCCTGCTTGAAGGACAGTTCTAGTTCACTGAAGCTCTGTGAGCTGGCGACCCAGNTGATGGACTTATTATTTTGCTTTTGACACTAGATGGTTCAAAGAATCTAATCTTTCTTCTTGATGTTAATTCAGCAAAAAATACCAGGCAAGCTGCTCTTTCAAGCACTGTAAACACAATATTAGTCTTGGTTGCTTCTTTTTCNACAGTGAAGTTCCTCAACTNTGGCAACTGGATGGAAATTCGGACCTGTGCTGGNGCCAGGTGAACAGCATCTGGCTAAGCGGGGTGCCACCTATGACTTCTGGCCAAGGCAGATCTGCCAGTGACTTAATGCCTGCTCTAACTTCATCAGATTTGTTTCAACTGCAGTTACTTTTTAGACAGAGCCTCACTATGTAGTCCCAGCAGGGCTAAAATTCATTATAGTGGCCAGGCCAAACTCACTGCCATTCCTCCNCCCCATACTGACATTACAGGTGGGCACCACCATATCAGGCTTGATTACTTTCCCAATCACCATATCTTGGTTTTACCACCTAATTCATTCTTGGCCTTCCACCAGTTTACAGCACCATCTTTCTCCAGTGGCTTTGAGTGATCCAAAGCGCTGGTTTCTGAGGTTGCCTGACACAGGGTTTCTGGTGAACTCTGGGTGGCTGACGACAACCACTGCATCTGTGGCTGACGACAACCACTGCATCTGTGGCTGACTACAACCACTGCATCTGTGGCT
>LZPO01097099.1:244088-262640 GCA_001675575.1 Neotoma lepida
AGAGAGAGAGAGAGAGAGGGCAGAGTCCTGAGGATTCCTACAATAACAAATATTATTTACTGCACTCTATGTCAAGCACTGAGAACATCATATAATTTATTTTGGACTAATAATATAGCAATCCAAATGAGTTGGAGAGCGCAATTCTCATTTCAAAGATGAAGAAAACTGAAATAGTTTGGCCAAATTTGGCAACTTGGTCAAAGTGATTAATACAGTTTGTAAGGAGCCATGCTGAGACAAAGCTTCCAGCCTTGACTGTAATGCTTCAACTCGGAGGGCAACTTTCTGCAGTACTTTCCATTTTTTGCAAACCTGGGAATTCCTCATTTCTATTTGTATTCTGCCTGGTGACAAACACATCAAACATATGCTTGAAAAAAAAACTCCAAAGTCGATATCATCAAAGGTCGTTTTCCACTGGAACATAGTCTTTCAGTAACTGATAAAAGTGAGCAGATAAACCATGTGCTTAGGAGCGAAAAGGGCTTTCTGTAAGGGGCCATGATTATGCTTAACATGTGGAAGAGAAGAAGCCGATGACCCCAGCCTACTTTCCAACTGGAAAATATGGGACATCTCATGTCCAAGACCATCAGCAGAGACCATACACAAGTATGTAAGTGCTGTAGCATAACTTCTCTTTATTTTTGAAAATTCCCTTGGATAATTCATAGTAATGAGAGGCTAGTGAATATAAAGTTGAGGTATTTAAAAGAATACAATGAAACTATTTATCCATTAACTAGACTGCAAACATGCTATCTACATACTAGAAAAGCTAGTAATTGCTGTTTAATTGTGCTAATTATATAATGACAATGTTGTAAATGTTTGTTTATATTCTGTTAGGTTTCTCTGACTAATATCATTAGTCAGACTTTGGACTTCTGCCACCATGCATTCATGTATACTGTGGGACATGCCAAACTGTCGGAACAGTTTATTTTTAAAACTGGTGGTTAAAGTGTTGCTGATATTTGCCCCAGAAACTTACCACATCCTTAGGGGGAGGTTCAACTTCCTTCTTTATCTTTTTACCCATCCTAGGAAAAAAAGATGCAAAAAATGTGATGTGCACACCATAAATTTGTACATCCTCAGTCTCTCAGTCATCTGTGTTCTTGGGAGGACGGTCATTTCTTCATCACATTTTTACCCAATTAAAGCATGAAATTCATGTAGGAATTACTGCAAGGGCACAAGCTGTTTCATGTGTCCCTATTGGAAGCGCTGATTTTTGATGAACTTACTGATAAGATTGTTGAGTGCCGGTGTTCTGTTCAGTTTAGAAAGATGACTGCATTTGTGACCTAACTTCTGACTAAGCGAGCAATAGCACAGCACATTTACACAACACCTCTGTTGGGCTTGAGATTAAGTCTTTGAGACCCACATGACATGCCACAAAGCAGGCATTTGTGTCCTTTTTGTGTGCAACTATGTCATGTACCTGCAGGTATTTAGCACATGATATGAATTCAGTATTATGAAAATCATTAGTTCTATTTTTCCTGTAAGTAATACTTTGGTGAAAAGCAGAGCAAGTTACCAAAGTCTTGAGAGAAATCTTGNGATGCAGAAAATTCCTGGAGAGGGCCTTCAATATCAGAATTGGTTCAAGTTGCTTGTCAGGACTCAAAAGCTGCTCCTGGTCTTAGAGACACTGGGCAGAATGCATTGAATGCATTAAAAGGCCACAAAATCACAGTAACTCNGAGGCTTTGAAAGACTAACTTGAATTGTAAGGCCTGTGAAGAACTGGGCAGGCTTATCCTATCCTGGGATACCTTATGCCTTATCCAGTATACTAAAATGTTAAAANATACCCACATTCTCCATTAAATATAATTTTGTATAAATANATTTTAGATTTATTTATTTTATGTGTGTGGGTGTTTTGCCTTCATGTATGTGAACTATGTGCATGCCAGGTGCCACNAGAAGCCAGAAAATGGTGTTAGATTCCCTGAAACTGGAGTTAGAGACTTGTAAGCCACAGTGTGGGTGATGAGAACCAAACATGGTCCTCTACAAGAACAACAAATGCTCTTTACCTCTAAGCCATCTCTCCAGCCCCCCTCAGGATATGCTTTTTAAATTACTCAGCAACTANTATGGATACTTGAAAATTCTTNCAAAATGAGAAAACTGTCTTCAAATGTATGAGNATATAANATAAAAACACTAAAATACTAGTTTTCAATTTTCTTTCCATATATTAGAGCCAACATTTTTCTCAAATCTCAAATATTCATGCATGCTTGAAAAGTGCATAGGCCCTTGACTTTGAGCCTGTTTCATCCAGAAAGACACATAGAAACCATTCTGGAACATGGAGATGCTATCATAGGGTAAGTTCATAGGTCAAGATAAGTTCATATGCAATTCTAAGATATAGCAGCAACTGCTATATATAGAATTATAGCAATTCCTTCTGAGGAACATTCAGGAAACAATTAAGTTACACCCACACAAAGTTGTTTGAAGTTATCTCAGTTGTCCTCATACTAATGTCTCCTACTCCAGGCTAGTGTTTGGAACAATAGACTAAGGAACAGTGAAGAGGACAAAGACACGAGCATTGCAATCACAGAAAGGGTCCTGGGCATCACCAAGTGGTCAGAGGTGACTGACTTTTATCACTCTGTTGGGAGAGCTCTTTGGGGGACAGAAGTAAATCACTGGTATAGATGGGAGCAACTAGCTACACACTAATTTTTTTCTCATAAAAACTAGGTATTTCACTGTAGAGAATTTGGAAAACAAAGAATAGCACAATGAACAAAAGAAAATTCACCCAAAGACAACTCAGGTNGATTTGTCATATTTTGATATAGTTCCTTTGTGTGTATGTGTGTTTTCTACAGTGATTTTTAGCATCTTTCCTGAATTCTACTACCTATTGTCAGTTTCCTTTCCTGGGACCATTTTCCTAAGAAATTCTTAAAGGGCAAGTTCAAAACATTTCCATCTCCATTTCTTCCTAGCATCTTCAGTGGATCAGCATATCATTTAAATAATGCTTTCAAATCCATTACTCATCTAGCCTCCCATCTCCAATTTTCAGNAATTATGGACAAGGCTGCAATGAATGTCTTTGGACAAAAAAAAAATTCACCCACCTCTCAGTTTCTTTAGGAATATAAATATAGCTGGAAGATAACGGGATGAATAGGTACTAAGTTCATTAAACTGATTATGACAATGGGTTTGGCTTAAAATCGCGCCTTTCATAGCATTATCGCCCCATTTGTCATTTGTATTCACCCCACTCCTTGCTGCCCCCTTAGTCTCTGAGCTTCGGATATTCCCATAGGCAGAAACTGGCTTTGAGCAGACTTAAAGCAGCCGAGGAGGGCTGGAGCAGGTAGGATCTTGCTTCAAGAGACATTTACAGTCAAGTGACAGGATCTCAGACCCTCACTTCCCTCTTGGAGACTCAGGTTTGCTCCGTTAAGTGTCCGGTACTGCTGGTAACTGCGGGTGCTGGCTAGGACAGCTCTTCAGGTGTCCCCTCCCTTTGTCCCAGCGGTTCCCACCCGTGCATCGAATGCCACAGTTGGCTCAGTCCTGGGCCTCTCCACCCTTCAGGACTAGTGAACAGGCGGGCCTGCCTTTACCTGCACGGAGTCCCTCGGAGCAGCCGCTCGCTACACCTGATGTGCAACGCTGGCCTCTGCGGGTCAGTGTTGTTCCTGGTTGCTAGGCGACACCGGGCTGCGCCTGCGTGCTCTGCGCGGAATTGGCTCTTAGCTCCAAGGCACCCATTGTCCAGTGACCGGGCGATCAATCCTGCAGGAACCTTAATCGTGCCGGACAAGACTAACAAGGCTCAAAATCTCCTCCTCTCCCTCCCTTCCTCATCTTCAGATATCCTTTCTAATGGCCCAAATAAAGAAGATCCTGTTTGCTCTCTCGGCCTCTACCCCTACCCCCCAACCACATTCAGCAAAGAAGCCGTCAGTTAATTGGAGCCTTCCCTTCCTTACTGGTTCCTTCCGATGTTTACTGCCTCCACAGTCGAGGCCATCGCGTTTCGCCCTGCAGATAACTCTGGTTTTCCTTCCCAGATTTTTATTTCCACTCAGATGTACTGGCCCTCCAGAAATCACTGTTCTGGTCTTGTCCCTCCATGGCTTTCCTCGAAAATACAAGAAAAACCCGAAGGCTGGCTGCCCATTCTGTCCCATTCCCTCTGCCTTGTTTCCAACCGCTTTCTACTCCTTTTCCCCGGTTTCACCAAACTTCCTCCTCTGGCTTCTTTACATTCTATCTGATTTCCTTTCCCAGCAATGCTTCCCTAAGCACCTCTTATCTGCCAGGTTGTATGCAGCTCTCAGAAGATTCTTTTATTTCTACCTAACTCAGCCTGGCTCCGTGCAACCCCCAGAAATGAGCCTTCCGTTGCTCTTAGGAGACAATCTCTCCACCCCTTACACTTTGTAGACTCCATCTCCCACCCGTCCTCCTTGTTACCTCAGCCCTAACGGTGCTGGATGCTTCTTACAGTTGCTAATTTATTTCTGCACTCTCTTCCTACCATTTTAGTCACCTAACAACCAAATTTGTACGTATTTAACAACTATTTCTATCAAAGTATTTTATGGTCTAGTATCTCATGTGATTTCTATATTTTGGTTAGACCTTGATTAATACCTTACCCAATATAATTCATTAACTTCCTTTCTTCCAGTCCTCTATATGTATATAAATATAATAATCTCTCCTGTGCCTCACAAGAAAATAAAAACAAAATCAAGATTTCCTCCAGGATCCAGCAAAATGACTCAACAGGTAAAGGTGCTTGCTATACAAGCATGGAGACCTGAGTTTGATCCCTGGAANGCACATAAATGTAGGAGAGAACCAAGCCCATAAAGTTTTCATCTAACCTCCATATATGTGCTGTGGCACATGCGTTGCCATCCTCCCCCACCCCACACACACAGGGAGGAAAGGAAGGAAAGAGAGAGAGAATAAGTAATAAAATTTAGAAACTTCGTTCTTCTTCATCACCCAGCTTCCTATTATTACTATAGCAAAATACCTGAAAAAAATAAACATAAAAAGGTAGGCTTGTTTTGACTCATGGTTCTGGAGGTGCCATCCTTTGGCTAGGGCAGTACATCATTGAGATGCTCACCTCACAAGCTAGGAGCCAAAAGTCAGGTAGAAGAGGGTTGCGGGATATTTGATCACACAGTGAATCCTGAGATTGCTTTATTTACTGGGAAAAAAAAAACTTGCTTCTAGTTGTGGTGTGGTTCAGCCCTAGCACATCCCTTTAATCCAAGAGCTTTCTGCTTGAATATTGTGAACAGGATTAAATAAAACCAACTATAGGTCAAGAGGTGGAGCAAGCCATCAGTTGACAGGAAAAAACCATAGAGTGTAAGAAGAAGTCAGGAGGGTAGAGAGGAGAGATACACAGGAAGTAGAAGGGAGGAACATCCAGTTGGAGGAATTTTTGTTTGAGATGTTGGAGAAAGCTCTTTTCAGGGCACTGGGCAGAGGAGGAAGAAGCAGGGTGCTTTCTCTGCCTCTTTGAGCTAGCAGGTTTTTGCCCCAGCATCTGGCTCCTGAGTCTTTATTGATAAAATCAAATGATAGAGACTTAGTTAAAAACAATAGAGTACCACTAGCACCCACNTCTGAAAGGTCCATGGGGCCCTCCAATAACATGCCATCCTGGGGACCAAATTTTTAATCCATAGGCCTTTGGAGAATACATAAAAACCATAGCAACCTGTGTCTCCTGCCACTCATTATTATCTCTCTGCTGGTGTTCATGGCTGTCCAGAAAAATAGCTTGCACTATATACTTCCACGTTTTTAACTTTCCATTCAAGTCTGTTTTTTCCCCAGCACAAACACTGCCTAGATCCATAGGATGTTTATTGATCTTTGTGTTTTCTGATCTTGCTGTGCACATGACACTCTTAGCAGCTCCTTTAGGAAACTTTGGGCTTTCTATGCTGTTCCTTGATCCTTCTAGTTTTAGAACCATTATTTAAGGTCTTTTCTATATCTCCATACATGTCGCTATTTTTCAGTAATATGTTCCTGACTCTCTCCCACAGTGTATGCTTTTGGTGGGGTGATCTTGCTTCTACCTGTGACTTCAATTGCTGTCAGCTCCCCAACCAGCTTTGATAATGAACTCTAGGCTCAAACGTCCTTTACAGGCACCTTAAACACCAACAAGGTTCACCTAAATTCATAGTTTCCCTGGTACAAAATGTGTTCTTCTATTTGTCTAAGGCAACACATTTGGGGTCGAACAACAGTTTCACCAGGGGTGGCATATCAGATATCCTACATATCAGACATTTACATTATGATTCGTAACAGTAGCAAAATTACAGTTATGAAGTAGCAATGGAAATAACTTTATGGTTGGGGGTCACCTCAACATAGGGATCTGTATTAAAGGGTCACAGCATTAGGAAGGTTGAGAACCGCTGGTCCAGGAGCACTAGTGTTCTCCTAGCTGCTCCTGACACTCCTTCTCCTTTATGCTCAGATATCAGATTCTAAGTTTCTCGGATTTACCTTTATACTCCCACAGTCCATGCTGTGGATGTACGGCCATCCTTTTCCTGGCTTCATCTACAAGCCTTTCGATATGTCTCTAGCCCTGGAGCCTCATCCTTGCTTNAGTGCTCTTTTCCAGGATGATCAAAGTCACCCCTGTAGGATTCAAGTCTAATTAGTTTTTCTTTCTCTTTGCTGTCTCCCTCTCCCTCCACCACAGGATGGCATGCAACATGATTGACATTCAAAATTCTCAAATACACAGTGATGTTTTCTGCCCTTCACTCCCTTAATTGGCCTGAACATCATTTACTCATTTTTCATATCTATCATCATGATTTCCCCCAGAAAGTCTTCATCAGCTCCTCCAGGCACCAGAAAACATTCCTTATCTTACACCATTGCTCTACATTATGCATGTGCTAGTTCCATTATTTTCACATGACATTATAAGTAGTGTGTGAGTGTGTGTGTGTGTGTGTGTGTGTGTGCACTCCATTTCTAAATGGTCTTCAAAATGGACATTTGGTAAATACCTCTCCTGAGCCAGAGAGTTATAGTAACCCAGTTAATATGAGTCATTAAGTCCCACCCTAATCATATGAAGTATGAGTGAAATAATTGGTATAAGGTCATTTTTCTAATAAATGGCAAAGACAGACTTGAATTGAAGTTGGTTTGACTTCTATTGCCAGATCCTGAACTAATACATCATACACATAGGTCTTCAAAACACAGTATTATAACAAGTCATAAAGAGATTTTTATGAAATAATTTAAACTGCTGTTTTGATCTTTTCACAGACTTCCTCTTGACTTACTATGCCTTTTTTTTTTCATTTTTTTGGTCATGTTTATTTAAAAACACGCAGTTGGTGAGCTTTGACAGGGGTTTACAGTTGTGTGAAAAACTGCCACCATGAACACAAAACATTTCTGCCATCCCATGTGTCCTTCACGCTTCTTTGAAGTCAAACCTCTCTCTCCACCCTACTTCCCTGAAGCGCTGCCTTGTTTCTCTCCCTATAATTTTGCTCTTTCTGGAATGTCTTGTAAATGAAACCATACAGCATGTGGCCTTTTCTGTTTCGGCCCCTTTAATCTACCTCCATGTTGTTGACCATTGTTCCTGGTGTCTCTTCAGTGTTGACTAGTGCTATTGCACCGCATGGATGGCTGCGGAATGTTGATCCGGGCACTTTCTAATCTGGGGCTGGTGTTAATCCACCTTCTCTGAGCTATTATATGAGGGTTTGGGGAGAACATGCTTCCTCCTCCTTGGGAAAATATCAGGAGTGGAATTTCATTAGGTCTTAAGACAAGGCTGTGTTTAGTGTCATGAGAACCTGCTAAATTGCTTCCCCAACACCTACACTGTATCTGCAAATAGGTGAGAACTCCGGTTAGGTGGTGTGCTCTGCAGGACTTGATATTGTCAGTCATTCCAGTGGGTGGGTGGAAAGTGATATCTCTTCTGGTTTTTGTTTAATTTTATTTCTTTATTTTGTAAGGAGAGGAAATGTGTGCCGTGGTGCTCCTGTGGAGGTCAAAGGACAACATGTGGGCGTTGGTTCTCTCCTCTACAGTGTGGGTTCTGGGGATTGAACTCAGGTCTCCAGGCCTCCAGGCTTGTTCAGCAAGCTCTTTTGCCTGCTGAGCCATCTTGCTGGCCCTTTTCTTCTGGTTTATAATGTACATTTCTCTCATGTGGTGTTTATCTTCTTCAGTGAAGTATCTGTTTGGATATTTAAGAATTCTTTTGTATTTAAGTCATCTGTCAGAAATGTAATTTAGAAATATTTCTCACCAATATATAATCTATCTTTTTCATTTCCTTTTTAAATTTTTAACTTTTTATGTGTATAGGCATTTTGCCTGCTTGTATGCCATGTTGTGCAGTGCCTGAAGGGGCCAGAAAGGGCATCAGATTCTGGAGTTAACAGCTAGCTAAAAGCTGCTCTGTAAGTGCTGCGAATTGAACCTGGGTCCTCTGGAAGAGCAGTTAGTGCTCTTAACCACTGAGCCATCTCTCCAGGCCCCTGTTTTTCATTTCTTAAATGTATCTTTCAAAGGCCAGAACTTTCAAGTTAGATGGCGTTCTATTCATTCATTATAGGTTACTTTTCATTGCTGATTTGTTTATTTGTTTTGCTTTTTATCTAAGAAGTTCTTGCCTACCCTGAGGTTAAAAAAATTCTTTCTTTCTCTCTCTCTCTCTCTCTCTCATTCTTTCTTTCTTTTTAAGTAGTTGGATTCCCTAGAACTGGAATTACAGATATTTGAGATTTGAGTCACCATGTGGATGCTGGGAACTGAACCCAAGCCTTCAAGATGAGCAAGTGCTCTTAAACACAGAGCTATCTCTCCAACCCCCCCCTCCGTCCCTTGTTATGCTTTGTTTTGTTGTTGCTTTGGTTTTCATTTCATTTGCCTTTGTTTAGAAGGCTCACAGTTTTGATCTTATGTTTAGCTTCATGTCCTGTTAACTTTTGTAGATGTTGGGAATAGTTTAAGCAGCACAATTAGTGTATGAATGAATGTCCAAATACTACCAGGATCACTTGAAGGAAATTTTATGCTTTATGTATTCAATTACTTTGGTACCTTTCTCCAAAATAAATCCATCCTTTGTAAGCAGGTCTGTTTCTGGGCTTTATTCTGCTTTTGATCAATATTTCTATCCACTTACTAATAACTACAGTGTCTTCATTATTTTAGCTTTCCAGTTAAGCCTTAGAAGCCCTTTCAAGTGGTTTTGGCCACCCTACGTCTTTTTACATTTCCTACACATTTTGAAAATAGCCTGTCAATTTCTATAAGAAACCTGCTGGGATATTGATTAGGATTGCATGAAAGCCACAGATAAACTCAGAAAGACCTGGTAACTTAATATCGCTGAGTTCTCCAATTCACAAACACAATGTCTCTCTCCATTTGAGCCTTGTAAGACTTCTCTCTGCATCTACAGGTCTCATACTTGCATTTAAAGCTCCCATCTAAGTATTCTGTCAATTTTTATGCCATTACAAAGAACACTCTTTGAAATGTCAAAATTTTCTAGTAGAAAAATAAATCTGAGTTTCATATATTGATCTTATAAGATGTGACCCTGTTAAACTCGCTCCATAGTTCTGGTAAGTTGTGGGTTAGGATGTTTTATTTACAAATAGTCTTACTTCCCCTGATCCAATATAGATTTATTCATCTATTTATATCCGTTGGTCTTTCTTTTTCCTTTTCTNTTTCTGAATTTGTTAGCTCCACTTCTAAGTGAAATACACATCAGACAGAAAATGCTATGAGACACACCTCATACAGGAGGGGTGGAATATACCTCAGACAAGAAATACTGTGGAGTATGCTTCAGACAGGAAGTAGTATAGAGTACACCTCAAAAAGGAAGTTTTTCCAGAATGAGTCATTGTCCTTGCACCTCCAAATGAATACTTTCTGGCTGTTTCCTTTTTAAATGTCAGTATAAACACATGGGTTCCCAATATGTTACACAGAGCTAAGTCTATTGCAGTCACTATTCTTTTTTACTTTTAGTTGTCCTGTTTGGCCAATGGGAGTCCCTTTAAGTAGGGTACTATGTCCTTTAGACACCTGAGGTTCACATGCATATGTGTAGAGGCCAAAGGTGGACCTCAGATGTCATTCCTCAGGAGTTCTTTACCTTTCTTTGAGACAAGTCTTTGAGGTTTTCCTTTTTATACATGTGTGTGGTTTGTACATGTGTGTGGTATGTGCACGTTTGTGTGTGTGTGTGTGTGTGTGTGTGTGTGTGTGTGTGTATGCACATACTTGTAGAGGTCCAGGGTTATTGTCAGGTTTCTTGTACCACATTCCATCTTATTCACTGAGGCAGGGTCTCTCAATAAAGCCATAGCTCCCCTATACAGGCAGTCTGGCTGGCAGCTGGTTCTGAGGAGCCCCTTTGTTGTCCTCTTAGGCCAGAGTTGCAGGGAGAGTCCCACACCCACCTGACATTTATGCGGGTGCTGGATAGCTAAACACCACCACCACACTTGCATGGGGAGTTCATTGCCTACTGAGCCGTCTCCACAGTCCCTCTGTGTTTAATTTTTGTTAACTTTTCTATTTTTAAGTGATAAATAATAACCATGTTTATTTATGGGGTACAATGTGATATTTGGATTTATGTGTGCATTGTGGAATAATCAAGTCAGGCTAATTAGCATATCAATCATTGCAAATACTTATCATTTCTTTGCCTGGAGAGCATTTACAATGAATCTTTTGCTTATTCTAAAATATCAGTCACCCTGTTTGCCCCCACTTCCTATCTCCACATCCACACTCCTCCCCTGTGGCAACCACTATTCTCTCCTTTACTTCTATGAGTTCTATTCGTGCAGTCCACATGCATATGAAGTTATGTGATGTTCGTCTTATGATGCATATTTTGCTGTTTTTAGTTGTAATATTTCCTCTTCTCTCTTCTTAGACTAGCAATGAGTTTAACTTTTGTTTTTCCTTTTTAAAAGTCATTTTGGGAGCTGGGGCTGAGAACACTAACTGTTCTTCCAGAAGACCCAGCATCAATTCCCAGCATCTACGTGGCAGCTCACAACTGTCTGTAACTCCATCTTTTGGCCTTCATGGGCACTGCATGCATGTGATGCACAGACATACATGCAAGCAAAACACTCACCCACAGAGAATAAGAAAATAACTTTTTAACACCATCTTTCAGTTTCGTGCATCTTTTCTGCTGAATCCAAATCTATTTTATCTGTTTCTGCTCTGGTCTTTATTTCCTTCCTTCGGCTCACCTTGGACTTACTTTGTTCTGTTTCTAGTTCCATGAGGTAACGCCAGATTGTTTACCTGAGATGCCTTGGATTTAGGAAGTTCGTCTGTAAACAGTTCCATGTAATTGTTGACAGGTAAGGACTTTCTAAGGCTGTGTTTCTAATTGTCTTCACTTGTTTTGTGGACCTGTTGTTCCTTTCTTCCTGGCTAGCTTTTTCCCTTCCTGATTCGTGGCTTCTGCAATGGTGTCATTGGACTTGTTTCTTGTGGATTTGTTTCTTTTCCAAGCCTCACAGAAAATACCTGGTCCAGGCTATCTGAAGTTAACAGTAGTTTTGATTGTCTCCCAGACTCTACACTTCTCATCACCTTTCCCTTGTATTCTTGCTGGAGTAACTTACAGATTTTCATAATTAACTCCCATGACCATATCATCGTAGCTTTAGATTCTCTTTTTTTTTTTTTTAAAGATTTATTGATTTATTATGTATACAGAAGAGGGCGCCAGATCTCATTACAGATGGCTGTGAGCCACCATGTGGTTGCTGGGAATTGAACTCAGGACCTCTGGAAGAACAGTCAGTGCTCTTAACCTCTGAGCCACCTCTCCAGCCCAGCTTTAGATTCTTTTAATAGTCTCGGTATTAAACCTTGATACCAGAGACTGAGTCCCTTTCCCCGCCCATGTGAAGGTATTTCAGGATGTGGGGTTTGCAAATGGACCTAATCTCACCGGTGAGTTCTGTCATTTCTTATGCTTCAATGCTGCTGAAGAACCCCCTCTTCCTTCAGCTTGGAGACAGCCTTTGTCATGTTTTTGGTAAGGTTAGTTTAATACTGATAAACTCTCTCCAATCCTGATTGTCCAAGGATGTCTTTATTTTTTTTCCCCTTGTTTTAGAGAAATAGAATAGTTGAATATAATATTCTTAACTAAGACTTTTTCCTTCAGGATTGTGAATATATTATCCTACTCCCTTTTGGCCTGCANGGTTTCTGCTATAAAAAGAAATTCTCATACAGGAGATGCTAATTTTTATTTTCCTTGTTATAAATATGTAATTTAAAAATATTCAATCATTGTTTTACACCAAGACACCTGTTGACTCCAGCAAATCCCTTTCAGGTCACTGAATGTGACTACAAGACCCCAAATCTGTCAAAAAAAAGAAAAAAGAAAAGAAAAAAAAAGAAAAATGACCTTGAACATCACACTCCAAAACTGTGAAAAGTAAATGTCTGTTTAGTACATCCAGTATGTGCTATTTGTTAGAGAAACTTGAATTAAGATAATCTTCAGTAAAGAAAGAAATGATCTACTCTATTTTATTGGAATACCTACATCTGATTCAAGTAAGGGAATACATTTGTATTTTAGTTAATTTAGTGAGGACACGTTCTGTTTTAATGTACTGAATTAAAGTCCATTCAAACTAAACTAATCACATGGTTGATTGCTGTCCATCAGTTGAAATTGGTCAAAGATGAAGAATAAAAATCAAAGACTCCTGTCCTCTGTACCACTCACTTTAGTGTGAAGAAAGCCATCAAGTCTGGAGCAGCCATTCGCTCTTTCCGAGCTTACGGTCGCAGTTTGCCAACAAGTCCTGTGCGCCGCTCCACCATGGTAGTCTTGCCACAGGCATTTTCTGCTCGCACACTGTGTTGTTTAAAAGTTATCTGCTTTTTTGGCAGCCGTTCAAGAGAATTCTTTGCTCGTAAATCCTCTTTATCTCATGCTATGGTCGAAGCGAAACCTTGGCACAATTTCAGTTCGTTTGTCTTCTTGTACCAGGGAAGGAAAAAAAAAATTAAAGGCTCTAGAGACTAACACTGTGTGCAGGTCATGAAACAGTGGGAAGCCCTGTTGGCTATTCAAAAGGGTNGTGCTACTAAGTAAGCATCCATGGGACAAAATACAATCTCATCACAGGAGAGGCAGCCACCCCAGAAAGAAGATTATTTGAAAGCCTGAGTGGTAGAACTTCAAAGTAAACAATGCTCATTGTGTGCTTACTCCTTTACAATCAGTTTAACTTAGTAGACCAAGCCCACAAGGACCAATCATTTGGTGCTTAGGCTGGACTTTACATTCTTTTGGCTTTGAATTTGGCTTCTATAATTGAACCATGGGCCTATCAGCTTGTTNGCTGGAGTTGCTGAAGTTTAAAAGGAAATAGGAGGTCATCCCACTCAGAGAAAAAGAGTGATAACATGTGTCTGAACCAACAATGTCTTGGAGATGACAGCTCATTATGTGTAAAATGGCAGAGAATGATTTCCCTGTCCACATTCTCTCTGTGTGGAATGTGGAACCCATGCTGCTAGATAAACAACAGGAAAAGCCCCTTGATGGGAAACAATTTCTCTACTTTGTCTCTACACATTGAACCCGTCTTTAAACAGAAGCTGAACACTGTGCCTTTTAAGGAAGGAACCTTTGCACCGAGGCAGTCCAGATCAGAATCACCTGAATGACCTGTGATGAGTATGTGATTGTGGGGCTGCACCAAGACAGAGAGAGGNTTGACAGGAAGTGAAGGGTTCTGTAAGCCCTTCCCTTNGCCTGTTATGCTATACNATGAGAAAGTCCAAAAGCACTGGCTAAAAGGACTGAATAAAGCTGGGATTCTGAATCTCTTGGGCTTTCTTACCCAAACCGGAACAGAGGTCATCTGGAACAAAACTGGCAAATGATCATCACTTGAGAGGCTCATGTATTTAGACCCTTGGCCCCTAGTTGGTGGTGCTTGTTTGGGGAGGCTTGGGGAGGCTTAGGAGGTGTGCCCTCACTGGAGGAATCATGTTACTTAGGTCAGGCTTTGGGAACTTAAGCCCTGGCCCTACTCCCAGTTTGCTTCCCTTGCTTGTGTTTGCAGGTGAAGATGTGAGCTCTCAGCAGCCATGCCTGATGGTGGTTGTCATGTCTCCCTCCATCAGCACGGACTCTTATCCCCCTACAACCATAAGCCAACATAAATTCTTTATAATTTGATTGCTCCAAGATGATTCTTGAAGTATTGTCCGTTAAGATAAAACTCTTCTTAAAGTCTAAAGTCAAGGAAACCGTATCTGCTAAAGTATTCAGAGATCATTTACTGATTTGACCTGAAAAGCATGGCTGCTGGAATCCATTTTTGTGATCAGGGATCTGGAAGTGGACTGCAGGCAAATATTTACAGACATATTTAGGCATGAATGTGAACTAGTCAAGACCATGACTACTGGAAAATTGCTTGATGGCTGAAACTACTTGGTGGAGCTCGGTTGTGCTGGGCCATAATGTCATTCGAAAATCTAAAATTTAAATTCAATAAAACATTTATATTTTAATCTTATAGACATGCTTATACCTCATGAGAAACAAAAGAAACTTTGTTTTTTGTATTTGAAGATTTTTTTATGTACATAAGAAAATAGCCAGTACAAGTATTTCTGGCTAGCAAGTAAGAAGCCATTGAAAAAAGTTTAAGTGACTGAGTGAAAATAGACTCCACTAGACACCGGATTATTAATATTGCTGGTAATAATGAATGTGGAGAATAAACTTATTAAGCATATCAAAGTAAAGGCTTTGTGTCACCAGAGTGTGTAAAGAATTTGGGGACAAACAAATGACTCACTGTAGAATGGCACAAGTTTCAGATGATCAAAACATGGTACTGAGAACACATAAGCTAAAACTTTCTGAGTAAGAATTTCACGTCCCTATTAGTTTCCCCAGTTTATTGGATGTAATTCAAGAAATACGGGTTACTGGCCTCCTCACTATCCCAGAATACTGATATTACTGGAACTGTAAAAAGGAAGTAACTTAAGACCACAGGGAGAAAAGCAATAAAAACACCATATCATATCTCCAATCCTTTCTCTTTATCCACAAACATCTTTGTCCACAAATCAGATAGCCTGNTTGTTTTCTTTGCTGGGAGCCTCGATCTTTCATTTGAAGATTTCTACATTCTGTTTCTGTTATCTATATTTTGAACAGGAATGTCTTTGTTTCTGCTTTTATTGTTGTTTTAATGAAAGCTGCAGTCATAGTTCTTTTGTGGGGGCAAGGATTAGATTTACTTATTTAATAAGTTGAGTATATCATTTTTTAAAAAAACAGAATTGCTTTTATAGATGAAGAAAGAGAACAGATATTAAAGTCATTACTTACCTCTATTTTAAAATCATGTTGAATATAATCCTTGGGCTTGCTTAGAAAACAGCAGCTCTAGAGAAGAGCTATTGTGTGTGCGAAACATTTACACTTCTAGGGAACCGAATTTAGGTACAAAACCTATGTCTCCAGACCACTGGTCAGGAAGTGGCAATTTGCCAAATAGGAAATCACTTTTTTTTCTGTAGAAGCAAATATTTATCAAAAAAAGAAACTATTGCGGTGTTGTCCAGACTGTCTTGTTTATTTACTCACCGTTTGAAAGGAAGGGATGCAAATGTAGAGAGGATGGCATATCCTTCACCCCTAAAAATTTGAATACTAATCTCCTGGAGACTACAGCTTTTGTTACTAATGATTGAGGCCTAGGGTTTAGCTGAACCTCAGGGGCCACTGTAAAAAAAAATAAATAAATAAGAAAAAAACTAAGGGGACAGAGTGGGTATGAAGAGAGCAGCAAAGGCTATGAAAAATTCAAGCTGAGCAGGGCCTCCTCCTAGATTAGATGAATGAGATCCTCTTCAAATGGGGAGAAGATGCCGAGTAACTGACCTTGGGTTATTAGAATTGCAGATGGTAGTGGTTTGGATGAGAAATGCCCCCCATAGTCTTAGTCATTTAAACACGTAGGCACCAGTCAGTGTCATTGTTTGGGTAGGCTTAGAGGGTACAGCCTTGNTGGAGGATGTATGGCACTGGGGCCATTTATTTAAGTTTCAGAAATAGGCCAAGCAATCATGGCATTCTATGTCACAGTAAAGATGAGCCCTTAGAATGTGTTGATTGGAAGGGAAATACATGAGTGAAGACTTGGTCTCAAGATGATGGTGCTATTGAAGTGGACTGGAAAGCAGGGATCTTAATGGGAACAAGTGCATCACTGGAGAATGCCCTGGAAAGGTAGAGCATGTCCCCAGCCCTTTCTTATTTCTCTCTCTTTGTTTTCCAAACAGAATCATAGTGTGAGTAGCCTCCTCATCTCCCACAGATCCTGCCGCTATAATGGCCTGTTTCACTTCAACTCAAGGCAATGGATCCTGCCAGCCTTGAACTGAAACCTCTGAAATCCATAGTCAAAAGAATATTTCTTCCTTTAAGTTGCTTCTCTTGGGTTTTCATCACCATGAAAATACCTGGCTAGCACAAAGACCAGTAGAAGTCTGTCTCCTCAGAGACAGGTTACGGTGGATGTCTCTGGAAAGAAAGAGAAAGAATTCCTATTCTCCTGAAGGTCACAGACACTGAATTCCTCCTATGATTATGAGTTAGGCCATATACCTTACAAAATTATACTTGTTACTGTGTGTGTGAACATTGACCTTCACCTAGACTTGTTGACATCAAAATATGTTCTCAATTCAAATGACAGCTTTCTCAATTGGTTTCACATTGATTTTTAAATTCTTTTTGTGATGTGAGAGAGNAAAATCAAAAGTTGGATCGTCCAGGAAGCAGTTGAGGTGACAGAATTAACATAAAATTTTTTTATGAGCCAAGTTATGGAATTGGCCTTGGTGTCCATAAAAAAAGTGAATTTCAAAAAGCAGTAAATAGACACAATGCATCTTTATTCTGTCATAATAAAGAATAAAATTGTTCTGTATAGGAAAATGGGTACAACTGGAGCTCATCACTCCAAGCAAAATGAGTTAGACTCAGAAAAATGAACACTGAATGTTTTCTCTCATACATGGAATATGACTTTTCAAAATAAAGTTTGAAAGTAGAAGGGAGACTGTTTGAAAATAAGGAGACAGAAAGAGGGCATGAGAGACAGGAGAACGGCAATGGTAATGTTCCAAGATCCACACTTATGGAAAAGGTCATAATGAAACCCATTATTTTGTAAATTAATAAACATATGCCAATGAAATAACTAAAACTAATTTTTTATTGTGGAATAAATGTTATAAAATGAAAAGGGAAAAGACTAAGGACTGGCAGGGAAGCCTGCAGGCCAATCAAAGCAGAGCTGTATCTGCCATGAAGACAGGGCTCTGGAGTAAAGACAGCATGTGAGGAGTGTTTTGTACTGAAGCCACACTGAAGATGAGGGTGGGGGCACACTGGCTTACAAACTGATGCAGATCCTGTCGACCTGTTACCCAGATGACAACTGTTCTCAAGCTCACCCATAGTTGCANTGGGCTTGGTGTGCATGAGAAAAAACATCTTATTGTTTTCAAAAAACTGAAGAATCTTGATATGCAGAATCTTTTATTAAATTTTGAAAAAATTTTGGCTATATTTCTTCCAATCTTTTGCTGCTGTCTCTCTCTCTCTCTGGCTTTTCCTGAGTGGTGCAAAGTACCTAGACTAGTATCTGGAAAGAGAGTCCTCCACTCAGTTTCAATAGATTCTCCACAGCCCGGAGAATGTGAGCTCCCTGGAGCTATTTCTTCATTGTGCACTTCCTCTGTTGCTGTGTATTCATTTTGTAAGTTTGCCAGAACAAAATGAATAGGCTGGCTTCCCAGAGACAAGAGAATCCTTCCACAGTTTTGAGAGCGAGAAGCCCAAACTCAAATTGAGTACCCTACTCCCTTGAAGATTCTAGAGGAAAAGCCTTTCTCTGCTAGCTTCCAGAGGTTGCTAACAGTCTGTGGCATCCCCTACTTATGGATACATTACTCCAATCTCTGCCTCTATCTTCCTGTTCCACCTGTCTGTCTTGCTGTCTCTGCCTTCATATGGAGTTCTTCACATTGCTTGTTTGTGTTCATACGTTCCTCCTCTTATGGGGGTAACAGCCATTGGATTAGGGCTGATCCTAATTTGGCATGGCTTTATCTTAACTTTATTACCTCTGCAAAAACTCTATTTCTAAACTCAATCACCTTCACAGGTACAAGAAATGAGACCTTGATCATATCTTTNAAAGGAACATAATTCAACACACAACCAACTGGATTGGCCTTGTTTGTTTGTAGGTAAAATTTCCCCTAGCAAACAATTAGTTCCCCGAGAGAAGGAATTTTACTCATACACCCTCATGTCAGGCACAATGTCTGAATCATATGTAGGTGCCCACTGTGAGCAGAGAACAACTGACCTGAATTGAAGCAATGCTT
>LZPO01097099.1:277683-317007 GCA_001675575.1 Neotoma lepida
TCTTGGGTTAACTGCAAACCCTTAAATGATTTGTCTTTTTTTAATTTAAAGGGAAGTGATTTATCTGAGCGGAATTGTCAACAAATAAATGATCACAGGCCACGTGCAATCAGGTTCACAGGGAGTCAGAGTAATGTGCCGTTGAATTGCACAGAACTGAGGGTGGAAGGAACTAGTGTGGAATCCTGCCTCTTAAACTTAATGGATGTGTGATTCTGGCAGAGCCTCAGCCTCTNTGGCCCAATTCTTCATCTGTACAAGGCAAGGTTAACATCCAACNTATGTTTGTGAGGAGCAGGTGTGAGGAGATTTGCATGCGCCTGGTCTTCATTCACTCATTCCTTCACTTTTGTCCCTTTTGTGGTTACCTTTTTTGTTTATCACTTCCAAGATACTATTTCAAAGAGCAACCTTACACAAATTCTTGTAATGATTAATTTTCTTCCTTTTGAAAAATTAAGTTGATGAAAAATTGAAATAAAAATGTTCAATATAGAATTTAAAATTCACTTTACCATTCATGTTAAAGTAAATAATCTATATTGGCCAGATAGATACTTATAAAGTACACATTACCTGAATAAACTCATGAGATACTGTTTTGAATAAATTTTATTACCAATTTTTGTTGTTCATAATATGATAAATAAACATGAAAAGAAGTCTCCTCCATAAATGTTTGCCCAGGAACCTCAGCATTTAGAACAACAACAAAGGGCTTCATCACTTTTGTGTAATATCTTTAGCATTGACTTCCATTTTAATCTCCAGAAAACAACTCAAATCTGTTCTTCAATTCTGTCCTAGACACACTCTAATTAAAGTTCATGACACCTTTATGTTTCAGATTGATTGAGAGTAAATCACTACAATAGCATAGGGGTTGAAATAGACTTTACTGCATACACATCCCAAATGCCTGAATCTGAAAAGGACTCCTGTGTGCTAACACGAGAGATTTTTACCTCTCTGGTGTTAAATGATAAGCAACGTGTAGACTCTTGTGTTAGATGAAGCCCTTTGTGTGCAAAGGGGATGTTGGAAATCATGTAGGATCTGTTTTTGCTCCATTTACATAAAATTATATTGGAGAGTACATGAGGAAAGTCCCTCTTTTTATTATGGAAGAGGATATTGTGGGCAGGCACAAAAATGGAGTGAGTTTTTAACATACAAATTTTTATATCATCTTTGCTTTTTAAACCACAGTAGAGTAACTATAAATATATACTTAAAGAGTCATGAGAATGCCACATAAAATATACTATTTGCTGGAGACCCAGGTTGTTGAATAGTATATACAGCAAGATGCTGGGGTGTTGTTGTTGGTTGTTGTTGTTTTGATTCCTAGTGTGTAACTCAAGTACATAGTGATGTCCAGTGTGGTTTTTACTAAAATTGAAGTGAGTGGTAAAATGTTAGGGCATTTTGGTTTTCTTATTTATACTGTCCTGAATTTTTTTGAACATCTGTGTTTAGAAACACGAAGCACTTAGAAATACTGATGACAAAAAGTAAGGGGTGTGGGGCTAAAGAAGTGGTTCAGCTGTTAATAGCACTGGCTGCTTTTCCAGAGGACCCTGGTTCGATTCCTAGCATCCTCAACATGGCTCACAACCATCTGTAACTCCAGTTCCAGGGGATCCAGTGCCCTCTTCTGGCCTCCAGGGGCACCAGGTACACATGTAGTACACAAGCATGCAGGCAAAACACACCCATGCACATAAAATAAAATAAACTTTTTTTAAGTCAGCAGCATGTGAACAGAAGAAAAGAGAGAGGGGGAGTGAGGAAATAAAGGAAAGAAGAAAGGGAAGGAGGGAGGGAAGCAATATAGCAGGTGAAGGGGATAAGAAAGTTGTAGCTATTAAAATAGCAAACAGTTAATAACCTTACTTTTACATCCACTTATTTCTTCTCAACTTCTGCCTTCAATAACCATTTCTCCTCTACAAAGGCAAGATGGTCTCCAGATGCCTCAGGCACACATTCTTCAAGTTTAGCAATCTCCCAAGGAGAGAAAACATCCTCATTAATAGATGAGGAAAGGTCCTGAGAGGATTGTGCCTGGCTTAGCCAGTGTCACACCCATTCCTCAGTCAATTAATGACTGAGGTGAGGAGGACAGAACACTTTAACTGGCCAAATCCCTTCCGCCCACGTTTCCCCACATCTGCTGGCTGAATCTGGATCCATGCCTNTNCNTTAACAGGTTTATTCTTAACTGGGTTTCTCCATAGCACTATCATCCTTGAGTGCNCTGCATTTTTAATCAATTTTTTAACACATAGAAAAAAATCCTTACCATGAACAGGTGCTCAATATATGTTTGTTGAATGAATAAATGAGCTAATAACTGTCTGCACGGAAAATCAATACACCACAAAACTGCATGAGAGAACTTGTTTTATTGATTAGCTACACTCCTATGGCCAAATAGAGTTTTTCTCAGTTTGAGTTTCAATTTTTTTTTTCCACAAAATCATGCTTTACTCTTTTGGAATGGATCACTGGTAGAGGAATTTATAAATGCACTCTGGAGGTTATCATGTCACTGAGGAAATAGTTGTAGGGCTCTGAGCCCCTTGCTTNCCCTCCCTTCTATTTCCCTCTGTTCCCACCACCTTCCTCTCATTTCCTCATTTATCTCGACACTTGTGCTTGTAACTTACATGTGAGTTGCATGTAACTTACTCCATTTGTATGTGGACATCAGCAATGTTAACCACAGGACAGGGAAAGATCTGAAACCAGAGGTGTTTGGAGCTAGAAACTGAAGCCTTTGGGGCCAAAGGAGTAGAGCAAAGTCCAGCTTGATTCAAGCAATGTGATGTCCAGAGAGATAGCAGGGCGTGGTCTGAGATGTATGCTACAGAATCCCAATCCCAGGGGCTGTTAGTGTAATAGCATAATGTATAATCCAGCTACTAACAGGCAGCAGTACATGCAACAGCATTTTCCCTGTCACAGATACCACAGGCACCTACTAAGACATCTAGGGACCCAGGAGAGTGAGTCTACATCAAAGGGGCTATTGATAGCCACACTACCTGCTCCCCACTCACTCAGGTCTGGAATCAAGAGAACCTGACTGTAGGTTTATACTGTAGAACCTCCCCAGTGGAAAGATAGAAGGAGAGTCCTCCGGTTCTGCCCCGTGCCTTGATTTACTTTCTTTACAACTCTCCGCCCCCATACCCTCTGACTAGTGCTGATGCCTGAACTCTCCTCAGAGACCCCAATATGCCATTGCTTGTCTGTCTGTCTGTTTGTCTGTTCATGGTGTTAATAACTCTTCCAAGAAACTCACTCCCTGACAACTTGTCTTGGTGCCCCCTTGGGCCCCGACCCAGACCTTTCAGCTAGCAGATTAATGGAACAGAAAGACNTTCACACTACCGAGTGCAGGAACACCAGGGTGGGTGCTGTTTCCCTGCTGTTGGGCTCTTCTGAGCTGTTGAGGTTCTACTGTAACGTCTGAATCTTTGAGGGTGATTTTCACTGCAGTAGCTTCTAGTGGGTCTCTCTCCCAGAACCTATTTCTCTAAGGAATATTGGCAGTGTCATTCTTCCACCAGGTACATCTTGGGTAAAGATAAAGATGGATGATTAGAAATGAGTAGGACCTCACATTTTGACAGCCATTTTAAAATTCAAGTCCGTNCTCCAATGACCCAAGGCCCAAGGTGGCAGCCCTATTTTCCATGAATGACACTGGGCCAGGACTTAAGGAACAGGTGTGTCTAGCCTAGCGTTCAAGCTCCACAGTTTTCTGACTGGGTGAGTTTTAAGCAAGTCATTTACTCCTTCACAATCTAGGGTTTCTCTGTCTTTAAAATGAGGACAATAGTAACCCCCAGAGTGTGGTGGCACAGAATGCAAAGAAATCTTATATCGTTTTAGCATTTAGCATAATCCCTAACACGAAGAAAAGTGCTAATAAGTGGTGGCCACTGTGTTTAGTACTTGGAAAGGATTTATGTTGTGTTAGTAGTGATACTGTTCAGTCTGGTCCCACCTCCAAGGGATACAGATGAACCCAGTTCTGTGGCCACCCACCTTCCAAAGTTCTCTCTAGAGTTGTTGCATCTGTTATTGAAGAAGTCATGTCAAACCCATCCAGGCAATGGGCTCAAGCTACTGCTCTCTTCTTTGGTTGAGTGNAGAAGCCTAGCATCTAAGTGGACCAATCCTGGTGAGTGTCCATGTAGAAGGCCATGGCGAAGAGGAGCTGCAGGAGGTNGTGACCCTAAAGTCTGGATTCTTTTCTGTTCTTTTGCATTTCACATAGTTTCAAGGGCACTATCAAGAGGATGTTGTCTTTCAGATTAAGTAGCTTATGCACTTTGAATTAACTAAGAAATTTTATAAGTTCTGAACAGAAAATGCCAAGATAGATATGAAGAATCCTGTAATTCTGTTAACCCTTTGGGGCACATCNTACTATACCAACTGGCCCACCAAAGATTACTGATTAACAGGAACAAATGGTTCGGAAGATATTCTTGATGGTAACAGCTTTCCCAGCCTTCTCTAGATAGTGAAGTGTAATGACAGTATACAAAATATCAACTATGCANGGTGAATCAATACAACTTTTCCTGAGTAGTCTTATTTATTTTTAATATGTACTTTGTCCTTAAGTACTGACTTGCATGTTTTATTTTGTTTTCCTGCACTCATAAGACTGATTAGAAGTACTTTAAGGCGGCAGGCGTCCAAGCAGGTGATCCTCACTGACCTGGTATAATCACGTAAGGATCTATTGGAACTGTCCAGCAGTTATTTCAACATTTTGTCCCCATTTGAGGTAGGAAGGTAGATGCATGACTCCCAGACCATGCCATTACTTTCTAAAGGAAATACACCAGGCTTCCCCTACTCACCAGATCATCTTAACTTCGAGACTTACCAAATGATTTTGATTAAAAAATTTAAATCCAAGTTTCTACTTNTAAAGAAATACAAGTTAAATTAGCACNGAATTATTTTACCCAACAAAAATCCAACTTGGTGCTGGACTCCTCTCCATTCTAAGTGTCCCTCCACTGTTCATTGGGTTTCAAATGGCAAAGACGATTTCATATGACAGAGAGGATTTCCATGTGAATGCCTGCCACAGCATTTAGAAATGACTCACAAGGAGGGGAAGTGGCAGCCATTGGATCTTGGACAGGAAGACTTGTACATGCTAAGTATAGCCTTTCCATCATTCTCAACTCTGCCTACAGGCTTTCTTTCACTATTTAGTGATGCTCTTGTTCAGTGCAAATTACCCCAACACCTCACAGGCTCCTAGAAGGGAAGTTAGANCCTATATATTAATTACTTTCCTCATTGTGAGCAAAGACCTGACAGAAACAACTCAAGGGCAGAAAGTTTCATTTGGTTTATAGTTTTAAGGCTATCAGTCCACTGTGGTGGGGAGGGCACGACACACACACACAATGACACAACAGAGCAGCTCACTCCGTATCATGGCAACCAGGAAATAGAGACAAACAGGAAAAGGGGGCAAACAGGAAGAAACCAGAAAGGCAAGAAATAGGCCCTAACAACATACCCCTAAGTGGCATGCTTCTTCGAACTAGCCCTNATGTCCTATCTTTAATCAAGGCCTGACAACACCCTCATACTCTGAATCCATCAAGGGTTAACCCACTTATCAAGACACAGCCCTTATGACCTAACGGTCTCTGGAAATGACATCACAGACACACTCAGGTGTGCTTTGTTAATCTCCCAGGAACTTTTCCAGATCATCAAATTGACAATCATGCTTCTCCAGCACACCCTGAGACATCACTTCATACAAAATTTAAAAGAAAGAATGGGTTCTGAAAAATTAAATCTTTATTGTTTATGCATATTAACTTGATGATATNCCTCTTGAGCAGAAATATCTACAAGTCTGAAATAAAATCTGAAGCATTAAAGAATTGGTTCTCTGAATTCTGGCCACCGCTGCAGTATCCTCACACAAAGAATCAACTAGCCTGNCAGGCAACCAGTGAAGCTGGAGATATCTGCAGATGTGTTCTNGAGCACAGCTCTGGCATAAAGGGAGCTCAGAGCACACTGGCCACTACGCTGGTAGGAAGGAAGACCAACTCCAGCCTGCTGACACAGAGAACTTTAAAATAACCCCCACTGAAAAAGAAGGGTGGCCAGGACATTTTCTCAAGATAAATGCAGGGTCTGCTAGTCTATTTAGGAGAGAGACATGAACTGTGCAAACAGATGCTGAGTGGCGACAGGCTGTGGCGTGCTAAAAGANGAGCCCACACAAAACAAGCCGGAATCGGTCTGGACACCTTTTTAAAACTTGCATTGTGTTGGGTGCGTAAACTGGTCTAGAAGAAAGGTGGGTCCTCCGTCCATGGTANTCGGAAGTCATCAAATGTTTCCTGGAGTACTGAGTCCACTTCTAAGTTCCATACTTAAAGGGAAACAAAGAACTTGGAGAACATCGTATCTCTAAATTCAACCAGAATCAGAAAATGGCACCTGTGTAGAACAACAAAAAGTGAGGGACTTAAGAGTTCTGTTGGAAGAGAAAAAAGGTGCTCAACTTGGCGTCTATACTTCCAAACTCCCTCTCTCTTTCTCTCCTTCTCTGTCCCTCTCCAGCCTTTCTTTCTCGCCCTCCTTCCCTACTCCCTCCTCTCTTTCTCCCCCCCTTTCCTCTTATACACATCTAGATGTGTATAAGAGACAGGTCTGTGTGTGTGTGTGTGTGCATATGTGTGCTGATGCACACACGTAAGTTACACCTAGTGAGGCCGGAGGAAGGCATCAGGTCTCGACCTCATTCTTTTGAAGCAAGGTCTCTCCCTGAACCAGAACTTGGAACTCACAATCCTTTAGCTAGGTTGCCAGCCAGCAAACCCCAACAACCTTCCTGTCTCTGCTCCTCTCAGTGCTGGGTTGTGGGCATGTATATGACCATGCCTGGCTTTTTAGGTGGGGGCTGGGATCTCCTAACTACTTAATCATTTCTTGAGCCCAGCAAGCCCATTGATTAATGTTTGTTCTCTCTCTCTCTTTTTTTCTGCTAGTGTACAAATTTTTTAAAGTACACTGTGAATGTTTGGGAAGAAATATTAAAAGTGTATAAAATGGCACTTCTGCCCTAGGTTAGGCATATTAACCTCCAATAGAATCCCCCACCAGGTGAAACCTGGCTTGGTTCAGCTTAACATTGGTTTGCTTAACGTCATTCTGCTATGTTTTACTATGTGTACGCAGTACTGAGGATTAAATTCAGGGCTGGGGTGCAGAAGGCAAATGCTCTACCACCAAGCTAAATTCCTAACCCTTTGCAATTTTTATCCTGAGCCAGGATCTCACTAAGTTGCCGAGTGTAGCCTTGAGTTCACTTGTGTAGCCTAGATTGCCCACCCTGAACTTGAGATCCTCCTGCCTCAGCCTCATGAGGAGCTGTGATGACAGGCCTGTGCCCCCATGACTACCTTCCTAATGCTGTTTAAGGATTTTCCCTGCAGTCTATGGGCTGCTCTCTCCTGTCTGGATTTATAATAGCAACATCCTGGACTTCTGGGTTTGCTTCCCGGGTCCTTTTCTGCCGTAAAAGAATCCCTCCCCTCCTTCTCAGTTCTCCTGAGTTTCAGCCATGCTTCAAAGGTAGCTGCCTCCTTTTTGTGACACTTCTTGCTGTTGCCTTCATGTTCTACACCTTCCTATCTGTGTCTCTGTACCGAGGACCCAGAACTCCCGCCGTCCTTGCTCTCGGTTTCTGCTTCTGCCCAAGGCTGCTGTTTTTTCCTGTAAAACTCCTACTTCCTCAGCTCCACCAAGCCTCTTGCCACTGTCTTTTATGTGATTCCTGGTCATTCCTTCTCCTTAGCATCTGGCCTCTGGGCACTGCCATCACCCCCAGCACTTCCCTGCACACATGGCAGTGTACACGGCAGTAGCCTTAGGCTGCTCAGGTTCTCAGCAGAACTGGTCCCTCCACCTCCTCCAGCCATCCATGAGAACACATGCACTGGATCTGACTCTCACCTCCATCTCCACATTCAGGGGTACTGATGCTGACCATTCTCTCAGCCCTGCTTCTTCCTCTTGGCCTACCNGACTCAGATCCTCCTGCCTGAGGTCATTCTTCAGCCTGTCGAAACACCAGGGTCATGGTGCTCTGGCCTTGTCTTGACTCCTCTTTCCCTGCCTCCCAGCAGAGCCCAGAGTTCAGTAACATTACATACAGCCCCTTGACAAAACTTGAGGTTTCCTTGCCCTTCATGCTTTTTTGTTTCTCTTTTCTGGAAAAAAATCTCACCCATGATGGATCCAACTGTGTGCATCCCACTGTCTCTATTATCCAAAGAAAGGCACACAGCTGCTCAGACTGGCTTCNCCATTATAGCATAAATTAAGCAAAGCACAAATTTGAGCATGTAGTTCAGACAACATAGATGTTTATATCACATATCAGCTAACATAATGGTTCCCATAGCTCATGGAATTATATGCTGTGATATGGCTGCTATCATTCAAGCCTTAAGTGTCCCCTGAAAGTGTATATGACAAAAAGCCTTGCCTCCAGAAAGTCACTGCTAGGAGGTGGCAGTGGAGACAGAGTCTTCAAGAGGTGGGGTATAAGGGAAGGGCTTCCTGTCAATGGGGCTGTGCCCTTGGTGGGGATTGCATAGTCCAGCCATTTCTGTCTCCCCTTCTCTCCCTGGCCACAAAGTTAATGGTTTTTCTTTGCCACACTCTCCTGCCTCAATGCATAGGCTCACCACAGCCCCTGAAACAATTAGGGTCAATTGGTATGGACTGGCTAAAGCCTACAAAACTGAGAAAGCTNACTTTTCTTCCATGTTGATCAGCTCAGGTGTTTGTTATCCTAACAGAATAGTGACTTATACAATGATGAAACNGCCTAGAGACAACTTCTCAGAACGCATCTCCATCACTAAGTGACATGAGACCACGTTATTTGTNTAGCAGTTTTGTTTCTGAGTTCTCTAGTATTACATCATATTACTCCACTGCTGCAATTTGAAGTTAAAGGGATAGCTGGGTTTTCCATTTGCACCATTGCTTTATCTTATTTTTTCCACTCTTGTTGATTTGCGTCTAAACTTCTTTCTCCCAAGTTTCCAGACTTTGATGCAAAGGCCACTGGTNGTTGGAGCTTAGCCAGGTCAGTGTCACACCATCACAGTGGCTGCTTTGTCTAGCATAGCTCTTGTTGCTGTCAGAACCCTGCTGTCCCCTGTCCCAGCTCGGGTACAGAGTGTCCCTGTTGCTGTTTGTCTGATTCATTCTTTCTCTGATTCTAAATTTGGCTTTACAGTCTGAGTCCTTTTCTAGTTTAAGCTCACACCTGTCCAAACAGCCTAAGAAGGTTTGTCACCACTATGCAAGCTGACCTATGCTTCACTCCCCACATATAGGCCACACCCTCCCAGCTCTGTGCTCCGGGACAGAAAGAGATGCTCCTTGGGCGTTCTCGGGCACAAGCATGCAGGCTGGCTTGACCTTACTATCCCTCCTCATGGTGTGCTCACACTGACTTCCTTCTCTTCTTTCTNGTGGCCACCTTCCCTGGACTCTAACCCGGGGACAGCAGCAGCNGCAGCTCCCCTCCAGTGGTTTCTGTGGGGAGCACCTCTGAGGTCTTCTTCTCTGCATAGTCACAAGCAATTCTGTAGCAACCACGTCCTCCTCCTGTGCCACTATTCCCCAATCCACCACCTGACTCACCGTCTTTGCCCTTTACTTCCCCTCCTTGAGAAATCTTTAATCCAAATTTCTTAGCACCAACTCAGGTTCCCATCCTGACTTTCAGACCACGGACACCTAGNGCCTAACAGAGGGTAGGTTCACTGGTGAGTTTTCAATTTGAGGACGGTATTAAGTGTACCCCAACTCCCATTCTGTTCTTGGTTTCATTGTGGCCATCCATCAGTGATTTACATGAGATTACCAACACTTTATCATGAAGTAGCCTTTGTAGTAGGTGATTTTGCTCAAATGTGACTGATGTAGATTCTCTGAGCATATTCAAGGTGGGCCAGGCTATGACATGGAATTACATAAATTTTTATCTTAAGAGATTTTGTTTTACTTATAATAGATTTATTAGAATATAACCTNACTGTAAAGTGCAGGCTATCTGTAATCAACACCCACTTGTAGAGTTAACCATTCACTGCTGTTTTTGTTGAACATCAAGGTATACCAAGCAAAACAGGTTGTCAGTTCTATAGGAAGCTGATAGGAAAGATGCCTCTGAAGCAGAATCTTGTAGTGGGTTCAAGTCCCACCACCCCTTATCGATTNGACTGTAATATCAGGTCCAAGNATGCTTCCTCTGCCAAGGGGATAGCTGCAATCACCGTCCTCCTGTGTGATGACATCTATCAGAAGGGGCAAGTGACATTCTTGTCACACCAGCAGCATGACCAAGATATGAGTATGCATGGCTCATTCATCATTGTATTGCTCTTCTGAGATTTAGAAAGATAGAGGCAAAGTCTTATGACTGAAGAAAAAAAAAATCTTCATAGATAAGATCCACAAGGAAATCACCACCTGAAAATCTAATAGAAATGCTCAGGTACTAATANACAAGTCCATTTGGTATTTAACGTTGTTTTATGAACTTACCCTTAGTCAGACTCTATAATTAAACAAATGACTGCAATCTAATTATTAATTATGCAATGCCTGTTTGCTTTACCAAAGAAATGTGATCCCCAGAAGCCTTTGGTTTCGGATTTAATTTAATTAGTGAATTTAATGCTTGCCCTCTAGATTGCTCATCTTGTACTTTTGCTAAAGGAAGGTGGCTAGCTTGTCAGAAGGAATTACTCATAAATTGGCTAATTAATTGCTTCAATCCTTATATGGTGAGAATCACATGGAAATCGAGAAGGACATTCTAAGGACAGACAAAAAAAAAAATACTGCCCTGCACCATGCGCCACGTCACAGCTCTGAAGTCATGTAACTGTGAAGATCTTGTCAATACAGGCATTCTTCGTTAAGAAGGACTGGGTTAAGGAAAGAAAAGGTATACAGAGAGATATATGGTGGCCAAGGTGGCTTCTGTCTAATTAGAAGGCAAACACTATACAACAAAAAACTCAAGTTTGAGCAGTTTTACTCTTCCCAGGCTAGAAGTACACAGCTAGCCCTGGTGCTAACCCAATCTGCCGTTTTGCTGAACACCATCCCTTGCACTATATTGAACTTGGCCTGTCATCATAAATCCTAGACTAAAAGGTCATACCAGTGTTTCCAAAGCTCACAATGATGTCACCATATTGCATAATACAGGTCCATAACATCTCCATTCAGGTTCTCTTTAATTCACTGCCAAGTAGCTAAAGCATTCACCTGTTAATATGGTAGTNTTAATGATACATATAATATCAATATGATAATAAACTTGTGTCCATTCACTGATGAATAGGTAAAGAAAAAAATGTGCCTCGTGCATACCATGAAACACTATTCAGCCATTAAAATGAAGTCTTGTCATTTGCTAGNATAAAACTGGAAGTGATTATATAAAGTGCAATAAGCCAGAGATAGAGAGGCACATGCTGCATGATCGCATTCACGTGAGGAATATAAAAATGTTGATCTCAAATTAATTATAGAACAGTGGTTGCCAGAGGCTGCAGANGTTGGGAGGAAAGGGAATTACCTTAGTTGCTTTTCCTCTTGCTGTGATAAACTATCCTGACAAAAGCAGCTTAAGGAAGGAAAGGCTCATGTCCAGCATAAGAAGGCAAGACATCCCACCTCGGAGCAGCTGGTCACACTGTGTCCACAGCCAGGAAGCAGAGTGGTGAACGCTTTGCTCGGCTTGCTTCCTCCTGTTTATACAGTTCAGGACCTCAGCCTAAGAAATAGGGTCACCCATCTTCAGGGTGGGTCTTCTCACCTCAACTGACCTAATCAAGGTAATCCCTTCACTAGGGTGGCTGGACTCTTGTCTCCCAGGTAATTCCAGACCCTATAAAGTTGACAGTCAACACTAATCAGTACGGGGGATAGGATGAGATTGGTCAGTGGGTATTAAGGTACAGTTCNATGAGAGTAANACATCTTGGTGGACAATAGTACAGTATGGTAATTATAGACATTCATTGTTACTGTTTATTTCAAAAGGCTAGAAGAATTTTGAATATTTCACTGTAAAGTGATAGGTTATTTAAACTGACTACCCAATATATTCACNTATCAAAACATCTTATGTATAATATGNATAATTTTCAATNTATCAGTTAAAATATATTTAATTTCATCTAATGTAAGCTAAAATAAGTCAAAGTTTATACAGGTAGGCAGAGTAACCCGCATACCATCTGGAACCCCACTGAATCCCAGTTCTGGGGGCCTTGGTGTTCACTTGAAATTCAAGTTTGCTAAGACCTTGCTGTCACAGGGTGACAACTCCCTGGTTTGCCACGCAAGAGCTTCCGTGCTCCAGATCTGCTGGCATCCTGCCTGTCCTCTCAGCACCTGAAAGCATGGTGGAATGGATGCAATAGATTCGGTCATTCATGGAAGAGATGTCAGGGAATGCCATGGACCTGTAGCTGCCTGTGGATTCTAGAAATGATCTCCCNGAAATCAGCTGAACTCACAATCTTGTGTGGCCTAGGCAGAGGCCCCTACTCTGGAAATTGCTGACATGTCCCTAAGAACTAAGGTGCTTCCTCCACAGTCACTCAAGCTAGTCGAAGACTGAAATGCAGAGAACGTGTCCAGTGGACAGTTCCAGGAGATTCTGGGTTCCTGTGATTTTCTGCTTCTCACAGACCCAAGGTGGTGTGACCTGCTCTAGGTTTTTGTTTTGTTTGTTGGAAGAAGAACCATTTGTGGTCTTTAAATTTTGTGTGTTTGTGTGTGTGTGTGTGTGTGTGTGTGGTCAACATCTGCCATGGGATTCATGTGAAAACCTATGTAGAGCTAATTTTCTCTTCCATTGTTGTGTGGATTCAGGGGATCAAACTCAGGCTACCAGGTTTGCCTGGGGAGTGCCTTTACCCACTATGCCCACTCACCAGCTCCTGCTCTCATTATTAACTCAGCATTCCCACAACACCAAGTCACCCTGTGAGACTGAAGAGGAGAAGAATCAAAATGTGACTCCCATGATCAGGTCACTAGAATGNGAGCTTTGTGGTGTGAATGTGGGCTTGGCCTTATGCAGCATGACAGGAGTAATTCTTGTTGGCTCTAGGGATTTCATTTGCTTCTTTGTTATCACAGAGTNGCATAGGAAATGCACATTTAGCTATTAGGATTCTGAGAACAATTCACTCCTGTGTAACATCTATAGATGTTGGAACCATTCCAAAATGGAATGCTGGTGAAGAAAACCATTCTTAATGACAAGGTAAACAATGCAGAAGCACAACGTGATGCTGTTAATTATGCCNGTTTAAAATGCTAAATTAAGGCTGGAGGTGGTGACACACACTCCTTATGATCCCAGCGAGCACTCAGAAGGGGAAGGAGGCAAATCAAGAGTTCAAAGTCAGCTTCAGCACTGGGTTTAATCCTCCACACTGAGAAAAATAAATAAATAAATAAATAAATAAATAAATAAATAAATAAATAAATAAAAACTGAGTAAAACAAATGAAGGACAAGATACTCAGGTGTCTTTAGCTATCATCATGTTGTGTGGAAACAGAATCTATGTACAGAGGGTGCCTTGGCTCCCCCTGGACATCATCTTCACTCTTTCATCTGCTAGAACCTGCTCAGGGCTCCCAGCGGGATCTCTCCCTGGGAACTACCGTCAGCTGCGCTTTCTCACTCTTCTGTGGAGATGGCCTGCCTCTCTGGCTGACCACTGCAGGATTCCAAATCCTAGTTGTGGCTGGGNGTATAGCTCAGTTGTAAAGAGCTTGCCTAATGTGTACAAGGNTCTCAGTTTGATCCCAAACACTGGGGGGAGGGGGAGAGGGGATTCCCAAGTACCCAATTGTCCCCAAACTCCTCCACCTTCTCTCTCTTACACCTCATTTTGGAACATTTTAAAAGATCTGTTGCAATCTCAGAGTGCCACAGATGTTTGGTGCTGTCTGTCCTGTGCCTTGTGCCCCTTTGTAGACAGATGCCATTCCTTAGACAGATGCCATTCCTTAGGACACCTTTGGCCTGCAAACCTCCATCTGTTCCTTGGAAATCCTCATAAACATATAGGAATGTGTGGTGATGTGGTAATCTGAAAGAAAATGGCCCCCCGAAGGGAGTGGTACTATTAGGAGGTGTGGCCTTGCTGGAGGAAGTGTGTCACTCTGCNGGTGAACTTTGAGATCTCCTTTGCTCAAGCTTCCCTCAGTGTTTGACAGTCAGTTGACTTCCTNTTCTGCAAGATATAGCACTCTCAGCTCCAGCAAGCTCCACATCTGCCTGCACACGGCCATGCTCCCCATCATGATGATAATGGACTGAACCTCTGAACTGTAAGTGAGCCACCTCAATTAAATGTTTTCTTTATAAGAGTTGTCATGGTCATGGTGTTTCTTCACAGCAATAANAACCCNAAAACTAAGACAAATGATATATTATTTCCAAAACACTCGTATGAGGAATGGGCAGAGTTTTTCTANCTAAAGCAAAGTGGAAAGAATGAAGTAAAGCTTATAACTTTGGTTTAAAGAGTAAGAAAGATTTTTTTGTAACTGGCAGCGNGGAACAGAATGACGTATGTACATGAAAATCTCTATTGTTAAAAGGCAAAGATTCTCCAGTGAGTCAAAAACCCAAATCTAACTTTGTGCTATTTTTTTCCAGTGTTATTTATTTCATAGATGTCAACTGAGGCCATCTTGACCTTTTAAAATTAAAATAAATCGGCTCCAGCCCTGAGCAATCTATCCTGAGGGAAGTGTANTGTCCTCTCTGGTATTTCTTGGGCACTTCAGTTCCCGCTGTCACTTCCCTTCACGTCTGGACACTTGATGTCACTCTTACTGGTGGCCCTTCCTCTCCTCTCTGATTTGCCTCTGACTCAAACCCTTGCCTCAAACCCCCAGAAGCCTCTCACAGAGACAAAGGGATGCAGGTTAGTGTTCTAGGCTGACTGGGGGAGATTATTGTAAGTCACAGCATCACAAAAACTAAAATTGGATTTGCTATTTATTTTTTAAATGCCTTTGGCCACTAAAAACAACTCATCAAGGTCATTTCCTTAAAGTCAATTTCCTCTCCAAACAGGTCTCTGAGACCAGCTAATAAATACTTTTCATCCTATTGTTGTTCTTATTTTTGAAACAGTCTCGTGTGTATCAGGCTGGCCTGGAATTCTCCACGTCCCTAAGANGACCTTAAACTTCTGATCTTCCTTGCCTTCACCTCCTAAGTGCTGTGATTACAGGCTTGCACCNCCTTACAGTCTTACACAGTGCTGGAGACTGAACCCAGAGACTTGGTACGCTAGGCAAGCCCCCCTCCAACTGAGCTATGTCCTCAGCCCCTCATCCTAATTTTTATCAGAAAATNTTACAGAAACCAGTAAGCCCAACTTTAGTAAGTCCATGGTGACGTGCACCTGTAGTCAAGCAGTAAGGAGGCTGGGGAGAAGGCTAGACAGTGTGAGGTCATCCTAACTATCTAATGAGACCCTGTCTCAGGGGAGAAAGCCAAGCTGTAAGAGAGGCATTACCTAAATTATAGTAGGTCTCCCTATAAGATAGACGACTAGAGAGCAAAGTTAAAATTCCATTTTCAAGAAATATTTAATGGCTTGGTAAAATGCTGTTAATGTTACAAGTGAGAACAATTTTTAAANACCCTAATTATATATTCATAACTACACATTTTATAGTTCAAAAAATCTTTCATGTATGTTAATAGAAAGAGTGGTAGGAAACAAACCAAATTATTAACTGTAACATTAAGGAAATGAGATTAATGATGGCAATGACCTCTTATACTTTGTGAATATGTGTGTGTATGTGTGTTGTATTCACGTGTGCACACGTGTGGGTGCATTCACACATGTTATGCATATATGGAGGCCAGAGGTCTTTGTCTGATGTCTTTCTCAGTCACTCTCCACCTTATTTTTCTGAGGCAGGGTCTCTCACTGAAGCTCATTGTTTCAGCTAGTCAGTGAGTCTCTGGGATCTGCCCATCCCTACACCNCATTTCCCACACTGGAGTCACAAGTGTATATTTTATACCTTGCTTTAGGGATCCAAACACAAGCCCCCATGCTTGTGTAGCAAGCACTAAACCCATAAAGCTGTCTCTGCATCCCTCTTTCCTGAAATTTTAAATTTTAAACAAGAGGACATACTGCAGGTACAATTAGCAATGTTACTGTGAAATTTCACTGGGCACTGACAAAAGGGGCTAGAGAGATCAGTGAGCAGGCTCAGCTGGCAAGGTGCCTGCTGCCCACGCCTGAGTATGGATCTCCAATGCCCACTGAAAGGCTGGGTATGTTGGCACAAGTCTGTAACTCCAGTGCCAATGAACAGGGTCTGGGAAGGGGAGGCAAATGTCAGAGGGTCCTTGGGCTCGCTGGGCAGCCAATCTGCACGAATCAATGCGCTCCGGGTTCAGTGAGAAACCCTGTCTCAAAAACAAAATAGTAACAATAATGATAAGAAGATAGTGATTGAGAAATAGATTGATGTCAACCTCTGGCCTCCACACGAATCTGCACATGTGTGCATGAACACCCACATGAGTGAGAGCTCTCAAGCACACGTGCACACACACACACACACACACACACACATGCATACGTACACATATACACAAAACAGGAAGGAACACCTAGTTACTTGGGAAGAATAAAAAAGCCATCACTTATTTTATTATGTCTTAACGTCTGTTAATTTTATGAGAATGAAAGACCAAGGCCTTCTGAAAAGGATGATACTATTTTGTGCTAGTTTATTGAGAAATTCTTGAGATAGATGCACTACACAAGAAACTAATAAAATGTTATTGATAGATTTAAAGCTTTGAAATTCACAAATGGCAGAATGCTGTATTAAATATAATTATTCCATAATGCAATACAATAGTGGTTAAGAAAATTTTATACTAAAGTCAAAGTTTTTCTCTTATCACGTACTGAGTTGCCTAATATTTTTTATACCTCTATCAAATTTGATGTAAAAACACCAATATGTTCTTTCTGGTTTTGTCATGCAGGGAATGGAAACAGAGCTTTGCACACAGTAGATGAATGCAGGGCCACTGAGCCACACATCCTTGGCCCTAACATGTTCCCTGCAAACTACAGACCTCAGATGCCACATTTCTAAGATATGGTGACAATTTAAAATAGACACTAGGCACCCTAAGGGGGCTAGTGGTTTCCTCTATGAAAGGGCAATAGTGGAGCTCAACTCATTAATCATTATTAGCCTAAGTCCAAGANGGCCCAGTATTTTCCCTTTGGTGACAGGAGTCCCTCATCCTCACCCATCTGTGAGAATGGATGTCCTGTGATCTCAACACCCAAGTGTGGCCTGAGATGAAGGTCCCACTGCCCCAGGACTATGAAGGGACCTGGTCAGCTCCAGTAGCAATGCAATTCAGTTGTCTATGATTAATAAACTAGTGTTCACTAAGAAACAAGACAGTAATAGTTCAAACAGCTCTTTTGGAGACATGTTGTCATGTGTAAGATATGAGGAAAGTAAAGGGAAAGAGCAATTTTTAGCATTTAGCTTCAGATTCTCCTTGTATCCACTAATCAAAACCCTTCAGGAAGGAAAGGGAGGAATTCCTGCTTGGGCACTCAGTGCCTCCCAAGCCATCACTTTTTGTCAAAGTAGAAGTTGATTGCTTGAATCTGGAAGGGATGCGTCTCCTAAGTGAGATCCAAGGCACAACCACCAAAGATCTTGTTGATATGCAGACCTCAGGCTCTCCCCAGAAATTCCCATCAAGAAGATCCAGCATTGAACCTGGGAACCCACACACTCCACAGCACACTGCACAACCCCCCTCCTGGGGATCCTCATGTACATGAAATTTAAGGCCCACTGGGCTGAGGAGTAGAATAGCTCTAGTACACATGCTGCAGCTTTGAAAGTGGAAGTCTGATCTCGGTAAGTCACTGGGTCATTATTTTAAAATGCACTTCTACTTGCAAAATGTAGAAAAGTGTGCTACAGAACTGAGTCCTGTGGCATGGGGCAGCCTCATTCATTCCTTGCTTGCCACATTTCTCATAGTAGCAGGTTCCTTTGTGCTTGACATAATTTCATGCTGTTATGCTCATGAAGGCTCTAAGAGCACAAAATCCTGGCCTAACATTGCCAGCTAGAGGCCACAGCCAATGATCTGGAAACAAAACTGGAAATGATTAAGATCCATGAAAGTAGGAAATCAGTGATGGCAATTAGTCATCAGTCAGGCATGTCCTATCCCACCACAGCTGCCCCTTCGAAATATTCTGGTGTGTATTCAATGAAACCACCTAATGACATCTTTCTCAGAATGTACCCATCCTTAAACAACATGATTATATGGTGATAGGGAAATGGGTAGGTGGATCAATGGTAGATGTTAGACAGATAAATGATTGATAGGTGATAGATAATTGGTTGTTTGATGATATAGATAGGTGATAGATAACTTACAGATGATAGATTGGTATTTGATGGATGGATGATAGGTGGCTGATAGGTAAATAATAGATAGGTAATAGATAACAGATTGATAGATGATTGATAGCTGAAAGACAAATAGGCTGTGAATAAATCACACACATATTTATCAAGGAAATGTCAGTGGAGTGGAGCAGGGGAAGGGACTGCCAATCAGTGTCTCATATCAGCTATCCCAAGGATTTGAAATTGGGTTTCTGGCTGCATTCATGATTCATTATACGTCCTCATATTTTCTTAATGAATCAGTGTCTTAGTTAATTGATGATACTGTCACCTTTATAAATTCAGATTTTTAATAAGTTTATTGATCCCTCAAAAGTATCTCTGCTGATGAGTGGCCAGTCCTCAATGAGTAAAGAGGAGCCTCACTTGCAGTGTCTCATCTACCAGGATTTACTCAAAGGTGAAAAGTCCAAGCTGNGACCCACAATGGCTCACCCCTTGTTCTTTTTGCATTGTAGGTACAATGACACCACCTTCACAAGAGAGTTAGAACGAGATTTGCTAAGCCTTTGCTTCATGGACTTCATCCCTATCTTGACTAGAAAACTCACTGCCACAAAATTCCTCAAATTTGCTTGCTCCTGGGCTCCAGAACAGAGTGGCATTAGGAATGTTTCTATTTCTTACAGCTTCCAACTTTTGATCACTAATATTTTTAATATGCTATTAAACTGCACGTACTGATATGTACATATCTGCCAGTGTGCCATTCTATCTGATTCTCTTGGCTTTCTTATCCCCACATGAACTAGAAAAGGCGAACTAGCTAGCCACATTTATGCTTAGAAGAGAGGGCTGAGGGCTAACTTGTTCAGCTATGGGTTTCTGGCCCCAATATTTCTAACCCCCACAATAAAATTTCAAATAACAATGCTGGTTAGGTCTGTTTCTGATAGCAGAATGTGTTCTTTTTTAACTTAATATTTCAGAGGAGAGGCCTGGGAAGGTAGTTCAGCAAGCATAATGCTCACTGAACATGCATGGGGTCCTGAGTTTAGATCCCCAACATCCATGTACAAAATCTGGTAGTGGGGGCTGGGGTAGGCTGAGACAGGTGGATTTGGGGAGCTCACTGACCAGCCAGTGTAGCTGAAATAATGAGCTCCAGGTTCAGTGAGAGACACTGCCTCAAACAGCAAGGTGGGAGTAATATATGCCTAAGGTCAACTTCTTGTCTCACACATGCACACACACGTGCATACACACATGAGGAACACACCTGTACACANGTGTGTTCCCATGTGCATACACCATGCACTCATACAAAATAAAACCAGTCCTGTCATTAACCTCATTACATAAAAGTTAGTAACTGATTATATTTCCAACCAATGTTGTTAATAAACATGAAATTAAACCATTTTAAATAAAAAATAAAAAATTATTCACACTTATAACATTAATGACATTTTTAAGCCATTAAATACTCATCTATGAACTCCCTAGCTGCAATTTTTATGTTTATTTGTTTGTTTGTGGGGTTTTTTTTTGAACAGGGCCAAATTGGTCTGGAATTTTCCATGTAGCCCACATTATCCTCAAACTCATTGTAATCCTCCTGCTTCTGCCTCCTGAGTGCTGGAACTACAACCAAGACCCACCACACCTGGCATAATCTGTACCTTTTAAAAGTACTTAAAGGATACTGTTTAAATGACATGTTATCGACAATACATTAAATAACCTTTNGATTAAATAGAAGTCTATTCAAACCTACTAGATTTTTATTTTTAAGCAGANATTTGTTTCATTCGCCTCTGAAGCAAAACCACAAACTAATTTCCTGTCTATCCTTGCTATCACATTCCACAGTATTAAATGTTATGTGCGGCCCTGCTCTAATGATCCCACAGTCTGTGCTTCTCNGTTCCCCCTTCGTTCAGTAGTCTCTTGCTCACTGATATTGGCTGTGTGCCAAGCNCTATAAAGACATTACATGGAGCGGTATAGAAGTAGCTNTTCTTAGCAGAAACTCACCTCTGGTACCTTCCTGCTCAACGAGTATTCTGTTCTTTAGAAGATCATGGCAGAGCATACACACCACAGTTGTCACTAACTCACTGGATATGGGTCTGTCCAACCTGTGATCCGCTGGCCACATGCACTCCAGGGTAGCTAGGAACAGCCTAACACCAAATCATAAACTTAATGGAAACATTAGGGGAAAAAATTGTAACTCAATTATGTGGCTTTTGAGTGTGACCTTTGTAGGTAACAATATGGCATGTGACAATGTCAAAAGGCTAGACACATCTGACAGCATCTATGTATCTCAGTACCTAATTCTCTAACTTTTTATTTAACACAGTTTATATAGAGAAAACATGACCTCAAAACTCTATTGTAATCTTTCTTTTTTTTTCTTTTATTTTGTTTTTTTTGGGACAGAGTTTCTCTACATAGCCCTGGCTGTCCTGGAACTAGCTCTGTAGACAAAGCTGGTCTCGAACTCAAGAGATCCTCNTGCCTCTGCCTCCCAAGAGCTGGAATTAAAAGCATGTGCCACCACTGCCTGGTATGGTATTTCTAAATGTTATAATTTTTTTATTTTTTAAAAATTTGACTGGTACTTACAGATTGCACATATTTACAAAAATCAAAATACATATATGTACATTGTCTAATGTTGAAATTGAGAGAAATGAACTCCTCCTTATTTATAGTAAAAACATTCAAAATCCATCATTTTAGCTTAGAAAAAATACACAGGACATTATTGTCATCTAGTCACCCAACCTCACAACAGAACATCAGAACTTCCTTCTCCCATCTAGAACTTAGCAACATCAGTGGGCTTTTCTCCATCCCTCCCTCTGCTCTCCCNGGCTCTGGTAACCACCGTCCTACTCTCCAGTACTATGAAGTCAGCTGTTTTAGGTTCTACATAGGATGGAGAACTTCTGGAGCTTGTCTTTCTGTACCTAGCTTATTTTTCTTAATATAATGTCCTCTGGTCCCATTCACAGAAAAAATATACACAAAAATAACAAACTATCAACAAAAAAGACTTCACTCTTTCATGGTCGAGTAGTATTCTATAGTATATATGTACCACATTCTATATCACCCATCCATCAGTGGCCTAGTTTGTTTCTATTGTTATGATAAAGACCATGACATTCTGAGAGGAAAAAGTTTCTTTGGCTTACACACGCCAATCACAGTCCATTAGTGAGGGAAGCCAAGGCAGGAGCAAGAATTGCATGGAATCCACGTAATACATCTCAGTTGAAATCATATTGACTTAAATCATATGGATTCACAAAAGCTAGGGTTTTTTTGTTTTTGGTTTTAGTTTTGTTTTGTTTTGTTTTGGCTTTTATTCAGTAGATGAGACTCACTTTAGTATAGTTTTTATAAAAGGGGAAAGCTGACGACTGAACCAACAAAATTTCTTAGATGTGTAAAACTGTGTGAGATACCTGGAGAAGTTTATATACACAAAAATAACAGACTATCAACAAAAAATTATTATTTCACAACAAGAAAGAGAAAGCTAGGACCACATAGGCACTGATGAGAGAAACCCCATCAAGATTTAGAAACATCCATGTACTCATTTAAACTGTTTGGGAATTTAGTTTGAGCCCTTCTTCTGGGAGCAATGACCTAAAAAGAAGCCTAGGACAAAAATATCCTATATTTTTGGTGTCATATATACATATATCAACAAATGTAATAGGCAACTGACAATTTTTCGATAGGCAAAAAGTAACTGTGGAAGAGACACAATAGTGACCAAGCATCTGTTTATTTGATAACACCTGACTCGTGTATGAGAGGTCTTCAGGGTTGTATTCTCTGAGGTCAGTCAGGGATTTACAGTACATCTAAAAGGGAGCTTCCTGCCAGGAAACCAGGTATATATATTAAGAAGTGCCCAGAGCTGGGCAGTGGTGGCACACACCTTTAATCCCAGCACTTGGGAGGCAGAGGAGGCCTAAGTTCAAGGCCAGCCTGGACTACAGAGTGAGTTCCAGGACAGCTAAGGCTACACAGAAACTGTCTCAAAAAGACAAAAAAAAAAAGTGCCCTGTGATGGCTGCCTCCTCCTCCTCTGTTTCCATTTGTGTTAGCTATCTTTCTTCTTGCTGTGACCCCATCACTGACAAGAAGCTACTTAAGAGAGGGGGTGGTTCTCTTGGCTTAAAGGATATGAAGGGATACAGCCCACCATGGTAGGGAAGACACAGCAGTAAGAGCATGAAGNAGCTGATTTCATGGCACCTGCTGTCAGGAAACAGAGAGGACCAAGGACACAGACGGGCTCTAAAATCTCAAGGACTGCCCCTTAGTAACAAACTTCATTCAGTGAGGTTTCACATCCTAAAATCTCACAACTTCCTGAATCAGTGACACAAGTTAGGGAGGAAGTATTCAAAGTAGGGGATAATCTCCCTTTCAGGCCACAGCACAGTAATCCACAGCATCACCATTCTTCTGTGGCCACAATGTTATATCGTTATTTCATGTAGCAAGTTGTAGTTGGTGAAGGATCACCTGTCTGCCTAACAAGCCGTAAGACTATGCCTCCCTTACCTTTTGGAGCCCAATGCCTACCAATACCAGGTAGATATTTATCAGGTGTTCAGTAAATGCCAGCTGATNGCATTTGAGAGGTGCTGTGGTCCAGAGATTTCCACGAAACCTTTGTGTCAGGTGGAGATTCTGTTTTTCTGCCAAAGAAAGAAAATGTGAAAAACCTTTGGTCAAGGATAAAAAACCAAGATTATACTCAGACATACTGTAGATTTCTATAGATGGGTATTTTGTTTTCTTTTTGAAATGTGTTATATGGCTAATAATCATGTTTCCAAAATTCTAGAGGATTAAGTGTCTAGAGGATTAACCTGTGTGATGATTGTGACAAGAGAAGACTGACTCCCACCAGAAACATTGTATCATTGTGTCTTTAGTTCACTAATTTACTGAGCTACAATCCCAGATGACTTTAGGCAAGCTACACAGAAGATGGAGCCTCTCTGATTTTGCAAAGCCCTTTCAAAGAGTTTGATTTGGACTGATGCTGGTATACAGAAAGATAAGGGGTTTTTTAAAATCTCATGTCAAATGTATAGAGCTATTGTTTTTATCTCTATTCTAGATTTAAGAAACCATGTTACATCAGTCTGCAGATTTAGTCAGGGTGAGGCTTTGATCCTAAGGAAAGAGGATAAGTCCAAGTGCATCATATTCCTCCCAGAACATGCACCACGGTGGTGACAGCAGCTAGAGTCTGTTTTGTATCTATATGATTATTCTAATTTCCTTCCTGTTCTCCTGCCTTCCACATCTGTGTCTTTCTCTACTTGCCACATGGCTAGGATTTTCATGACACAGCTTTCAGGTGCTCTTGTGCCAACCACATGGGAAGGCCATAAATTTTACAGAAAAGAAGCATCATATTGTAATATCCATCTCTGTGAAGTATCAAAGCCCAGAGAGTGTGTCTAATGTGTGTGTGTGTATGTGTGTGTGTGTGTGTATGTGTTTTCTTGTGCCCTAACAATCACAGCACATTCTAGAAAATTTCCTTTTAACCATATGTGATTAATGGTGCGCTCACCTCAACGTCTACAGGATCTTATTTGCTTCACCAGGACAATCAATGCAAGACTCATTTTATCCCATTGTCTTTTTCTATGATAAATTCTTCCAATAAGAACCAAAAAAATGTTGTGGAGGGGCTGTCTATTCTTTATCCAATCTAATATACCTTGAATCAGCCAGTTAAGGAAAAATATAAGGAGAAAATTTAGGCATTTGGGCTACATACATGCACGTTTACTCAGCTTCCTTGACAAATACCTTACTCTTTCTCCTGAATTATTTTCTATCAATGCAAATAAAGTAGTATGTGGCTATGTAAAAAAAAGTTATAGAAATATTAGCAAAACACTAACAAATACACTGTTGAATAAATTTTGATTTTTTCCTCTTTAAAAAAATCAACAAAGGTCTTGTTTTCATAATGAACAGTAAAACCATTAGAATGTATTTATTCTATTTTCAGGATGTCATTTTTTCCAAGGATGGCAACCATAAAAACAAAGGCCATTACAGCCTTGACAATGACAACCCTTTTACNTCCAAATGGCCAGGCCTTTGGAAATAATCATTATGGCTGCCTCTTCAGCAATCACACACAGTAACGCTTTCGATTGGTCTACAGAGTCCAAGGGATTCATCCATTGTAACAGCTGCAGGCAAAGCAAAGAGCTAGACTAGGATAAACACATCCTTTATGGTTTCTCCTGGGGAAATGCAAAAATAGNACAAGCACGATGTGATGGATTATTGCAGGCTATTTTGAGCATGGTAGAGATGTAGGTGGCACTCTCCCGAAAATTAAGATCAAATGAAATAGCTTCTTTCCCTGAAGAGCCTGACATCTATGTTGCTGGAGCACGTGTTAATTCAGCCCACTCTAAACCTCACATTTGGAGTTTGTCTACCAACACATGCAGGAGCACCAAGATGCCTCAGTCCCCAAGGGAACTAAGTGGCCTGTTCTCAAACCCTCTGTTTGTTCAAATACTGCTTTGCTTCACAACACTTCCCCATGCCTCCTGGCCCTTCATTGAGAGGACAAAAGTGGGATTTGACCTCCTCTCTCTCTTCAGTTCTGCACTTGATTAAACCAATACAGGAAAAAGAGATGTCCTGGGTGAAGAAATAGCCTAGTCATGCAGAGTTCCTTTGTCTCTGCAACCATAGCCACAGAGTCAATCAAATGTGGCTTCAGGGGCTACATGATGTCACCTTTCAAGCTGTCATCAAGACATTAACTATGTTTAGCCAGTCATAATTAAGACTGTTTGCTAGTCTCAAAAACAAAAACAAAAAACAAGAAGAGTAGTCACAGGTGGCATTTGGGCATGCTTCACCTGTCGGCTTCTGCGTGGTTGCTGTTCCTGCTCTGCTCCCGTTAGCCCGAAGAATGTGGGTGACACAGCTTGACAGCTCAACTAGATTCAGACAAGGATTACGTGGCAGGGAATTAGTGTGCTTGATTTCATGTTCTTTCTTTTTCTAATTATTTCTTTTCTTCAGATTGTACACACAATATGTGCTCACTTTCCAAAAAAGTATAGGTAATTACTAAAAGAAACAAAGAAAGACTTGCCTTAAGGCAAAAAGAATATTTTTTTCTGGGCTCATGTGTTTACCCACTATGAGAATGTGAATACTTTCACCTAGACAGCACGGGAATCCTACACTATTTATTGCTCTCAGTTATAAACACTTGCCCTTCTGCTTGCATAACATGCCTGCCTGGAGGTTCCTTAAGCAAGTGTCTATCACATAGTAGCTGCATGAACATTTCCTCACTTGACGTGATTTCCCAATGTCAACACAGATACCTTATATTTAAACTTAGTTCGTAACTCTGGAACAAATATCAAAGATGGTGTCATATTGGATCCTATGACCTAGGTTCTCTCAGTAGCAGAGAATACGTGGCTTTCAAGTTTTCTACTCCTTACCTGTAGAAACCAGGAAGAGGGCCATTGGGGGGGGACAGGTAGTAGTATACAGGTAATATAAAGGGGGGAGAGGGAATAACAGGGAAGGAGGTTTGATTGGGGAGAGAGATGGGATGGTAGGGCAGAGAAGGAGTTGTCAAGGAATAACTAACACTAAGAAAATTGAAAAAGCCATATGAAAACCTAATGTTTCATAAACTTCATATACATATATGTGTATGTATATATGTATATATATACACATATATAATAGTTCAATTGGAGTTACTGTATATGCTGGCTAGTTTTATGTCAATTTGACACAAGCTAGAGTCATTTTGGAAGAGACAACCTCAAACTGAGAAAATCCCCCCAACTAGATTATCCTGTGGGAAAGTCATCGATGTGTGAGGGCCCAGATCACCATGGGCAGTGCCAGCCCTGGGCTGGTGGTCCTGAGTACTATAATAAAACAGGCTGAGCAGGCCATGAGAAACAAGCCTCTAGGTAGCATCCTTCCATGGCTCTGCTTCAGTTCCTGCCCCCAGGTTCCTGCCCTGTTTGAGTTCCTGCCCTGTCTTTTCACAGGGATGGACTGTTACCCAGAGGTATAAGATAAACCTTTTCCTCTCCAAGTTGCTTTTGGTCAAGGTGTTTTACCACAACAATAGGAACCCTAGCTAAGACACCATACACAGAGTGTTGCTAAATAAAAAGGCCAGTGTCAGGTGTGAGATACCTTCCCTTGAGTTGTTGATCAGAGGTGTCCTGGAGCTATCCAAAACAAGGAAAGCCCTTGCTATTTTTCTCGGTTACCCACAGAGTGATAAGATCATGAAACCCTATTGTTAAGACCATATTGCTGAAACATCACACATTTTAGACACAGAAAAATCGAGTTCGTACTGAGCAGGAAGCTTCCCTCCTGCCTGATAGCTTTTGTAGCACACAAACTGCTGAGGGAGAAAAGTAATCAACAGCCTTGCTCAGCTGTGAACCCTGTGAACTGTAAGAATGACCAGTGTGACAAAACATGTTCATGAGGGCAATAGTGCCACAAGTGTTATGGTGGCAACCAACAGCTTTCTAATTGGATTTAAGGTCTGGTCCACAGTGGGGAAACACGTTTCTGATATTATAAATCTGGCTAGGAGCCCATGGTTAGAGAGTTCATAGGCCCCAGGACTGAACCAACTACTACTATTTTGCTAAATAGTCATAGTATTAAATTGCCTCTAAACTTATATCTCTATATCTATAAGTTACTGCAGCTCTCAGAACTCACCAAAGAAAATTCTTTGTGCAATGTATGGTGGTTAACCTCGAACTCACGACTGCTCGGAATGTAAAGAACAAGTAACTATGGAATGCTCAGACCCAAATGGGACATCTATGTCACACTCCTTACCTTTAAGGCTCAGAAACCATTAGAGCAGAAATCGTGTAAGAGCCAGAGGTTAGGAAGGACCAATGTNAAGCAGTATCTTTGGCTGTGACAGGACCACTGCACTCAGGAACTTGCAGTGGCTACAGTTGCCTGCACAAGACTTACACAAGATCAACATTCCAGCTTGGAGCAGGAAAGTGTTCAAAGCTCCCATCCCTAGCTGAGGGGGGAAAGTCAGTTTTCTTTATGATGTGGCCCCTGGTAGAGTGACCATACTCCAGTGGACGCCTTGAACAGCACAAATTGGACTTGGCAAGTTATTAAAAAACCAAAAGAAGACATGGAGTTGGGAGGGGCTGGGGAGAGGACAAATATGGAAAGAGTTAGAGGGAGTAGAGGGGTGAACATGACTAAAATACATTCTATGCATGTATGAAATTCTCAAAGAATTAATAAAAAATATATTCAAGTTTTTTTCTATTTCTGATCTGAATCAACTTTCTACAACATCCAAAATGGAGACACCGCCCTTATTTCTTCATTTGCCAAATAGAGATAATGGTCACTGCACTCAGCTCTTCAAATTAAGCCAAGGCCTTAGCAGAGCAACTAGGCACATGAAGGGCTTCAAAGCGTGTCACTCTCTTTGTTGGTACGTGACACACTTCTTCCTGGGACTATTCACTACATGGAATGAAACAATTTTAGATATAATGAGTAGTTTGGGTAATTATGTTCCTTTTTATTTTATAAATGGAACAATATTCAGACTAGGTGATTAGGGTTGTGTCTACTGAAGACAGTCACACCAATCATGCACTATAATTTGTGTGAAGACAGTTCCCCATTTCTTTTAATATATCTTTATAAGGAATTTGCGTAAGACGATTGTCTGCTTACCCAAATAACTGGTTGAGTCACACAGTCTGGTAGGGCGAGTCAAGGAAAGATATACAATTCTCAGTCAAAGCCTTGGTGTAAAAGTTCAAGCAGAAGTGAGCAGTCCTACCCAGCTGTCTCCTGGAGACAGGAAGGCACCTCCAGGGACACTAGTTTGGTTCCCCATGACCTCGCTGCAAACATCCCAGCTCGTTCTATCAGGGCACTAGGCTCAGGAGGCTAGATAGCCCTGACCAACATCACCAGGGATGAAGTTAGTAAATCAGAAGACCAACTGGTTCATTTTGATGAAAGACATAGCATGTGGGTATGTCACNCTCGTGTTTCCATCCCACTCGCATAAGATAGCAATATACTAACGCAGTTTGTGAACATTTCGGTAAGCCTAGAATTGGATTCGGAGGACTTAGTTGTACTATTCAAACATTCAATGGCATCAGTTGTTTGTGTTCTACTTTAGTTACTCCTTTTGTTCCCTCCCAGGTTCCCAGGTAAAANGAAACCACTTCCTGCTTCAATAGTATCCTGGCCTGGGCTTACTATGGCTGAATGTTTTAGCCAGGATTTTGGAGCCTGAAGTAGTCAGCCAGTTAATACCTCAGAGAAATGCTCANCTCTTTGACCACATTCCTAGAATAATAAAAAAAATATTGTTAGTAACTAAAACATAAACATATTTTCTTTAATTTAAGTGGAGGTGGGATATAGCTCTAACTCCTACAGCTGAGCTGCTGTGATCCTTGACAAGATACGTGGTAANCTACCTTGGTCCACCAAGGATGAGTTACTGTGTATTTCCCCCCTTCCCTTTCTTTCAAGCCTACACCTGTGACTGGAGAAAAAGCCTGCNAAAGGAGGAGAAATAAGGCAAGAGGCCGGATGTGGCTACAGTCAGGCTACAGACAGTGAGTCCAGTGTAGGAGCTGGGGCCACCTGGCCTCATTAACTGGGGGGAAATCAAATGTTAGCAACTTTTGATTCACTTAATTTGCTTTAGTTTCCATTCTTTCAATTAGTGTTTCAGTCTTCAAACAAAAGCCCCAGTAGGATCTGTGGAAACACTCCCAGAGATCAGGTTTTTGTTTAGCTAGGGGCTTGATATCTTAGCCCAGGCCCTGAACTCACCATCTTCTGCCTCCTGTAGCTCAAGCCCTGAACTCACCATCATCTTCTGCCTCCTGTAGCTCAAGCCCTGAACTCACCATCTTCTGCTTCCTGTGCAGAGGTCACAGCTGTGAGTCACTCCCAGCTCCCAGTGCTATTTTTAACCACCATGCAATGTCTCCAAGCTTTCCAAATACTGGAAGCCTGCAACTGTAAGAGAAGCTACTCAGACAGAGTGAACTCTTGTCTTCACAGAGACCAAGCAGGAGCCAGATCCCAATTTAAACAGATTGTAAGCCGGNTTTGAGAGCAACTAGTTTTAATTCCAGGACTCAGGAGGCTNAGGCAGGAGAGTAGAGACTTTGAGGCCACCTTGTTCTACAAAGCAAGTAAACATTTAACTGACTTCTTAGTTGGGTGTTTTTTTCAAACCTGTGAAATGCTTCTTGGTACAATTGTAACTAAAGCTAAGCAAATGCTAAGGACAGTGTCTGTGTATAGAAGTCCATCATTAAGTGGAAGCTGTGTTACAACCAGCTAACTCGAAATTCACCACCTCTTTCACTCACACAAGTCATCGTCATTTATGGGAAAAAAAAAACCTATGTATCACATTTTCAAAAATCTAACTCTGTTAGCATTTTTCTTGGCATATTTCTAAACAGATATGTTAAAGTTGTCCAGATGACTGAGCTGTTAGTTTTTTTAATTGGTTTGATTTCTTGGGAAAATTAGAAAAGAGAGTTCCAGGCTTTCATTCAGGTGACAGAGCTAAAATAATTACACATTTCAGGCAGGAGCTCACATTATTGTTTTAAAAGAAATATTTAGTAGGAAACACATTCATGTAAAGCCAAAGGCCAACCAAAGCCTGAGCCATAGATATGGAAGTAGTGAGGGGCAGTAAAAGGCTGAGTGGGAAGTAGCAGGAAGTCCGAGAGGGACCTACAGACACTGAAATCCTTCCTAATCATGGCAGGTGTTTTACTGGGACACCAGTAAGAGAAGCTGACAGGAGACAAAGCTTAGATATAGTGGGAGAAGGAAGGACATTCAAGGGGGACAGGATAAAGGGCCAGTGAGTGACAGCTAGTCTAGTTTAAAATGTTTAAGCTTTTCCCATTTTATGCCCCAGAAATTTCCTAATCATCAATGCTCTAAGATTGTGGTTTCATATAAACACACAGAGCAAATGGCAGAAGTATGTCTGGGGCCATTCAGAAATTGTTGGAAATTCTGCCCTAATCTCAAGCCAATATTAATTGAACACTTTTTAAAAATGAATTAAAGTCNGTAACTCAAATAGTAATTTTTTAAAATTAAACATTATAATGAGATACACTCCAAAGACAAGCTTATTTGATATTCTGAAGGATTAAAGGTAGGAAAATATTAAAGTCTTGTATTAACCCATTATGTTTCTATAAGAGCAGAAACCTTTGTACAGTAACAGCATTCAGTTCACAACATAGAGTCGTCTCGAATCACAACTGAAGTGTTTGGTTCAGGCTGTGCCCATTGGCGCTGTGTGGTGTGGGGACTGTGTGCTCAAACCAAGGCAGCTGTGAAACCTCAGATCAGCAGTGAGTATGACCAGAAACATTACTGGTTCATTGCACATTTAATTTGAGTTAATTTCTGATCATTGCACATTCACAAATGTTGACAATTTTGGATGGGTCCCCCACTCCACATTCAGTCACATAACCCCAAAGGGAGTCACAGGCCAGAGTTGTAAACACTGGCTTCTAGACAGTTCCAGAAAGATCCAGAAGATAGGAACTCTTGCAATTCTAATGGTCACAGCAGATATTCAATATGCTGTCTCATTATATGCCAACATCATGATAAAAGATGACTGTGTCATCTAAAATAACATCTACGATATGTAAAAGTTAGATGTATATCATGGTCCTTCTTAGAATCTAGATATCAAGGACTTTTTATAACAATCACAGGAAGAGCATTTATGGAGTGAAAAAGTAAGACCTTTAACTCATGAAAGTAACTAACAAGCAAACCCAGTATGATCTCAAAGAAAAGATTGAAATTATTTGCTCTATGAGTTAATAATAACAAGCAATGGGGAATAAATGGGAGCCTTTTATCATCTTATTTTGGGCTCCTCTGCATCTTCTACTCTTCTACAATCTTCATATACTGTGAGCATAATAAAGACAAATTATTTTTAGGATAGAGAGAAATCTCCTGTATCCAAGCTCTCCTGTCTGCTTCATACCTGATCATTCATCATAGTGCATGTGAATTTCACCACCTTACAGCCAGGACCCCAGACAGAGACATGAGAGAGATCCTGGGAGTACAACTTTCCTCCACCCATGTCACAGTTCACCTCTGAAACATATCTCCAGTCTGCTCACTTCTCCCTTTTCTTCTAAGCTCAATGTAAGCCTTGTTTTGCTCACTGAGGGGAAAGCAACTGATTTCCAGCCAATCTCCGTCTTGCTTGGATCTTCTTCTCCACCAGCCTCTANAGCAAGCTATCTGAAATGGAAGCATGGCGACAGCACTCTCAGTGGTTCCANGTTCCTCAAAGGATTTGGTCCAGATAAGTGTGATTGACAGTTCCACAGGGCATGACCATTGCAAGTATCTCCCATCATCTTTTGCCTCCCAGCTGCACAAAATGTCTGGTACTTTTTATGCCTAACCTTTTCATTCTCTGTCTCTGTTTCTGTCTCCCTCCCTCTCTTCCTCCCCCCTCTATTGTCCCTCTCTTCTTATATTAATTCCTATAACCCTTCAAGTATTATTTCTCCAGTAATCTTTCTCCAATAGGCCCTGGTTTAAGAATGAGTGTCCCCCCTAATGCACTTAGGATACTGGGTAAATTTCTGCTCTTACACTTACCATTTATTTCATATAGATGGTAGAGAAACCATCTCTTGGTGTGTCTATATCTCCCATAAAATTAGAATCTATCTTCATGGGGGCTGTTATTCACAGATGAGGTAGGTGACTCTTCATATTTGAATAGTGAATCTGAGGGGGGCAATCAATCAGTGAGGAAATTCAGTAGCGGGCTGCTTTGGTGTGTTACAAGCTGTCCAGAGTCTGTCCCAAAAACATCAACAGGATTTCAGTCTGGAAGGTGCCCCCCAAAAGAGTGACTCACACCAAAGAAGTGAGAATAGTCACTTCTATTTTTCACTGGATACCCAAGAGATTGGAAAGCCACCAAACCACTGGGTTCTAGATGCCTGACCAAGACAACCCCTGGACTCTACTTGTTTCTACCTGGTTTTCCACCCTGCTGTTGTTGTCATAGATAGAAGCATATTTTCTAGAGTCTTCCAGACAGCATCTCCTTTAGAACTTGGCTCACTTGATTCTTGCTTCCTGTGCGCTGTCTTAGACCTGGAGATGGGCTCCTGGATAGCATGAACTTGTTGCCTACTTCCTTTTTTGTCGTCATCTAAACCCACTGAGCACACTAAGTTTTGTCTTTCCTGCTGTGCCCTAAGCTCCTAGAGACAGGACCTATGCTTTTTCTGTGTCTTGTCATGACAGTTCAGCACTCTGCATGTAGGAAGCTCTCGGCTGCTTGGTTTTGTTCTTTTGTCTCTCACTTGCCCAGCAAACATGGCCTTTATCCCATCACTGGTCAATATCTTTACCATTTATGCATCTTCGAACAGTCTTATAATTTTCCCCATCATTTTTGTCTACATACTCCCCATTAATTCAATTCTTCTCTACCTTGTCCCTTAGAATTTGGAGCATTTTAAACCAACTTCTACAGAAATCAAAATAGGAGTACAGATATTCTGGATATATGGATGTTTGTGGGGTTTTGTGAAAGTCTCTTTTTTTCCCCTGCATGGTCTTTAGATGCTGCTCCTGATCTCCTATGTTCTTGTGGAGAGATAAAATCTTCAGCTACGCTGCCTTTAGTTCCTGTGGAAGTAATATATGTGAAAGTTTTTCCCACATCCCGGGAGGATGGAGTAAGTGTCAGCCAGTACCCAGGCTGGGGTCTGTATTTCCCAAGTTATTGTCCTCTGAGATCTGCTGGACCATCAGGATGATGATAAGAAATGATACACAACACTAGGGATAGATGAGCCAAGGCTGGGTTCCAGGAGCCAAATGTCTTAGGGTCCAGAACAGGAGGACACGTAGAAAAGCAGGACAGAAACCTGGTTAGTGCCTGGAAGGTGTCCTGGTCCCTTGTTTCTGGAGCCAGCAGGTGTGCCACCAAGAGCCCTTGAGTTGGCCTACACATGACAACAAGCATAAAAGCCTTTTGAAGTTGAAGCCTTTGCTACAGTTACAGACTGTGCTTTGGCTTTTGACTGTCTTTGGGGGTGTCTGGTCTGTTTCCTCTTCCCCCACTCCCTTCCTCTGTTCCTCCATGCTATTCATCTGAGANTTTTATTCTTAAATTTGTTTTAGATTTAAATTTTATATGTCTTTAAATTTTAAAAGTTCTCTCTTTNAAGATATACCTTTTCGTTTCTTATTTCTAAAACTACTTGTTCCAATTATCACTTTCATAGCAGCAGTTTATAGAACCTATTTTCTGTATCCACCATTTTACTGGGTATATCAGCATCCCAAGAAAATTCGCAAGGGTCCTATGAGGCTTTGACTAAGACAAAGAATGCTTATAAGGAAAATAAAAAGCACCAAGTACAAAAAGAGAACACTGCTAAATTGAACTTGATACCAACAATGTTTGCACCTTAATAGGAATCACTAAACCACAGAAAGAAAGCAATGCATTGAACTGAATGTGTGTGTGTGTGTGTGTGTGTACATGTGTATATATGTATGTGTCTACATATCTTTATGTATGTACCCTATATATGCATGTATATATCTTGTATATCACACATCTGACAAAAGACTTGTACATAAATAGCTTTTTTAAAAAANAATTCCTGAAATTCAATGATTAGACAAATAATCCAACTGGGAAAATGGGCGAAAGTTTTGACTAGACATTTACAAGGCAAGGGAAATGAATGGTCAATAGGCACACACCAACTTGGTCAGCAAGGAAATACAAATTCAATCCACAATGAGAAACCCTTCCATATTTGATAGAATGGCTATGATTAAAATGAATTAAAAAAAACAGTAAGATATGGTGCAGTTGGAACATTTCTTTGCTGCTGGTGAGAATATGAAATGTTAGTGCCCCTATTAAAGAGAAGCATCACAAGTGTCCTTTAAAAACTAAATGTGATTTTAATATATGTATGCACCAATACTCTAATGTACCAATATTTCATCCCTGAGTATCTATTCAAAGGAAATGAACATAGAGGCCGGAGAGATGATTCACCAGTTAAGAGCTCATGCTTCCCTTCCAGAAGACCCTGGTTCAATTCCAGCACTCACATCGGGTGGCTAACAACTGCCTGTAGTTCCAGGGGATCCAACACCCTCTTTTCTGGTCTCCTTGAGCACTGCATGCCTGTGATGCACATACATACACTTTGACGTATGTGTGCATGCACACACACACACACACACACACACACACATATATGTATACCCACATGAAACTTGATGTGGGCACTTACGTAACATTGTCTATCATAAGCCCCCAATGAAAGTCCAAATGTTTGTCTGTGGATAAACAAAGTGCAGGGTATGTCCATGCCAGGCACCTGGGAACTAAAGAAATGAATTACTGAAGCATACAAGAGCATGAATACGTCTCAACAACTCTGTGCTAAGTGAAAGAAACCAGACCCAAACAAGGCCACGCTGTGTGATCCCACGGCTAAACACTTTTAATGAAAGCAAAACTATCTTGACAGAAGACAGAGCTGTGGTTGCCCCGGCTTAGGGCCAGAGTTGAAAAGTTGGAGATTGACTACATGGGACACAAAGGAAGGTCTTTGAGGTGACGTGAGTGTTCTAGATCTCAAGGTTGTGACAATACAACTGTGTACGTTGGTCAAATCCCAGTGAGGTATATGACTAAAATGGGAAACTGTAAGTAAATTAAACCTCAATGGAGCTATAAAAACTCCTTTATGCTCTGAATCATTTTCTTAAGCGGGTCATCTACACATGGTTCCATTTGCTAGTGTTAGGTCAGCTTTATATTGCTTTCAATTAAAGTTTATATGTGATTCTGCATGCATGTGTGTGCATTTATCCCAAATATCCTCTTTGTCTGAGATCTAAGTGCACATTTAGCTGCATTGCTCTCCTGTTTCACAGGCAATTACTTCCTCAGGCAGGGAAGTTTCCAGGTTATTNATCAATGTGCTGGTAAATGCTTCAGGGTTCCATTTGTTTTCACTTTTCTTATCTAAGGTTTGATTTCCTGTTTTTATCAAAGAACTTACAAGGCTGGCANGGGAGGCTGGATGTAGAGGAAAGGGTGTATGGAGCATAAGATGAAGGATGCCCAATAGTGTGTTCAAGCCCTGTCATCACAGATAGCACAGACCGCAGTCCAGTTGGCACAAGAGCACTCAAGCTAGTGAAAGAAGACAAGGAATGAAATAGTAAGATGCCAGGATGCCAGGGCCACCTCAGATGGACTCATCACAGGCCAGGAGAGGACACTTCTACTTCCATCACATCCCAGCCTCCTCTGGGGACTCCAAGAAGCATATCTACACATGGACACTGGATTTTGTCTCTGTTAAAAAAAAAAGTGTAAGTCTCTAAAAATATTTCCCTTTGATTCTCTTCAGAGCAGAAGTTATACCCTTAATAGNCAGATAATGAAAGACAGGTGGGACATTCTTCGCTCAAAATTCCAAAAGGTTCCAAAATCTGAAACTTTTTGAACACCATCAGGATGCCACAAGTGGAAAAAGTGTTTCGTGCACAGAATTACTTTTAAAACATTATAAAGGTGACCTTCAGACTGTATGTCTAAGATACATATGAAACATAAGTGTAATTCATGTTTAGATATAAGTCCTGAGATATGTCATTATGTATGCACAAATATTTTAAACCTAGAAATAATCCAAAACCTGCACCACTTTGGGTCCAGGTTCACGAAAGGATACTAAACTTGTAAGTGAATTTCAGAGTTGTACCTGAGGAGTGTGCCTGCTAAGAGAAAGGGTTTGTAAAAATCTGATCTTTAGCCAGGCATGGTGGTGGCAGGGGGGTGAAGTGGGGTGGTTTCCAGGCCTCCCTGGGATACAAGGGAAGACCTTGTCTCAACAGAAAACAAATGCAATTCTTATCTTCTAAATTCTATCTTCATGTATCACTCGGTAATGCTCTCTGTTAAGTCCTTGAGACACGGCTTCTCTCTCTGAACCTGGTGCTAAGCTGGAAACCACAAGCCCCGTTAATCCTCCTGTCTCTGTCTCCCAGACAAGACACAGTCCTGGAGTTACATCGTGCACTACTGTACCCAACTACTCACCTGGCTGGTGGGGATTTGAACTCGGGTCCTCATGCTTTTGTTGCAAGCCATTTCCCCAGCCCCTGTTCTAATTTCTTATAGAAAGTAATTTCACATTTCACATCTCTTTTCATTGAGAGAGTGNGTCTCTGGAAGATGAAGACCACATTCAAGTGTGTCTGTGTTTCCAGGGGCCCCTGAGTGTCATAGCCAGTTCACTACTGTCCCTGAGCTTTTTTATCTAAATGGCTGAAGATATAGCTCAGTGACAGAATGCCTGCTCAGCATNTGTGAGGATCAAATCCCAGTACATAAAAGATACTAATATCTCAGTGAATCAAGCTGGAAGAACCATTTGGGAGTGGCAGAGGGGACAGTGAGCACCGGGAAGCCTTGCATTAGCCCCTCCCACTGATACCAAAAGGGAGAAATATGAATGTCTGGCAGAATAGATAACCCCCAAAAGTAGGAGGGAATGAAAGATTTGAATAAAAAATAGTCTCTGTGAGAATCAAGAAGACAGGCTGCCTCTGCTACAGAGTGCAGGGCACTGATGATTACCAGAGGNCTCAGAAGCCTGCAATGCTCTTCTGGTCCTGAGCCAGGTGCCATGATGCTCTGGTTGGGATCCTCAAAGCTCTGCTAAAGCATAGGTCATATGTGTGCAAAGAATGTGTGTGTTCTTTCTCTGCATTCAAGGTGACAGACAACCATATCACATGATATTCCTTCTTCCACCAGGGCCCCCAGTCAGGCAATAGACAGAGTCATCACCCAGTCTCTCTCAACCATGTGGTTTCCCTAGCCAGCTCAACAAAATATTGTCAGAGTGTGGGATATTAAAAAAGGCCCTCACTGTTAGTAATTCCATGTCATTGACTTGTGTTTTAGTTCATTTTTATTTTAAATCACATCTAAATTCAAAAGATTGCCAGCCCGCAAGATACATGTAAATAAATCAGAGATATAGATTAGAGCTGTAGCTGATTAGTTTGCTGTGAAGGTATTTGTGTAGATGGAAGGAGGGGAGGAAAAATCTATTACACTCCTGGGATATTGCTTCTCCACAGGAAATTCAATTGTGAAAGGGGCTTTAAAAGCAATGACTTTCATCGTGTGCACCTCATCCTGTGTGTCTCCTACACGCTGGTTGCTGTAAATGCTGATAGAATACCTGAGCAGAGCCTCAGCCTGGGTTCACATGATATGGCTTCCCAAAGCAAAACAGGGGGAAAAATTGGGGAGGGGAGGGAATCCCACACAGNCACAGCAGCCCGAGATCGTGAAATGTGTGTCACTCATACTATTGTAGGTATAGTTTAAGGAAACACAGTTTGTCAGATCCNGGATTTCCTAGGGCTTAAAAGGAACTGTCAGGACTGTNAGGCGATGGCTCGGTGGTTAAAAGCACTGGTCACAAAAGCTTGATGACCTGAGTTCAGTCCTAGAGACCCAGAATGGAAAAAAAGAACTTACTCCCCAAAGTACATACACTCATGTGTGCGATCATGCATGCACACACACACACACACACACACACACACACACACACACACACACTAATAATTTTAAAATCTGGGTTTTTTTAATTAAAGAAAAGGAAATGTCTTAGGTGCAAGGTGCTAACTGATGAAGTTGCTTCTGCCCTCTGGGTATTGACTGAAAACCCAAATCAAGACTTACTTTTCTTTATTTCTTGAAAAACACAATCTATCTTCCCAATCAACAGGAAACCAAATGAGACATAAAAATCTCATATTTATCCCTGAGCCTAGACAGTGTTTTCCCAGAACAGTGCCACAATTTGTACNTTTTCTAAAACGTCCACAGTTGCATTGCTATCTTCTTGAAGACTATTTAGAGGTCAGTGGGGTTAAATTAAAATTAACTGTTACACATTTCTTTGAATGGTTCATGCTATCTTCTCAATTTAGGTCAAGTAACAATCCCAGGATCCCTGAGGAGCACTACGGTGTATCCCGTGAGCTCACAGCAGTCCTTCCCTCCCTCCCCGCTTCCATCTTCTCTCCAAAGTAATTGGTTTCCAATTCGCTCAATTAGTCCNNTCTCACTTTCCAAAGTGAGGCCAGCTGCATCNTGATTGGCAAAAGACTGCTCAGAATAAAGCCCGGTGGAATAAGGTTAGACGCCCTCCCTGCAAGATTGGGCACCTGAGGGACTGGCAAACAATCACCTCAAACCACAAATTAGCTGGATCGGTTGGCAAAAGGAAAAGTAACTTCCTCTAGTAGGTGGGAATTCAAGGCTCTTCACAGGAGAGAACCTGATAGCTCAGGAAGACTTGGGGCCTGCCCAGAGCTGAGGGAAGGTAATCCATATTGTGAGTTGAGGGGCTTTGTGGGGAGATTTTGGTTACACAGCTGAGCATTCTGACAAAGAGGAGTGAAACTTCTGAAACCACAGAGAACCACCACCACTACCCCACAACCACCCCACCCACCACCACACCAC
>LZPO01097099.1:323223-348728 GCA_001675575.1 Neotoma lepida
GAGAGAGAGAGAGGAAAGAAAGGAGGGAGCTTAGCTGAGTCAAGGACATAAACTTTAAAAAAATATCAACCCCAAACTGTGTCTTAATTCATACTAACTGTGATGACCAGTAATTAATTTATATGAATTTGGCACCCTCATGAATAAATACAACTATTACTAAAAATTAAATCACCTGAATACATATTAATTTAATTAATATGAAAGGTAATAGATACAGAAAATGCATAATTTATTCACACTTCCTACCCGAGATGACTACCTATGCTCTTGTATTACTTTCTTTATTGTCCCTTTTTAGTAGACAACTCCTGTCCTCATGACAAGGGACATAAGGTTGGTGGCTTGGAACTAGCCTCAGTATTTACACCACAGAATCAGTTTAGTTTCTCAGAAAACAAGTGGTTAAACATTAGCTTGCCATGGCAGGGAGAAACACACACCACTGGGAGATTTCTCAGAGAATATTCAGTTCTGTCACCACAGGGAGGCAGTGGAATGGTTGACAGTATATTAAATATTAAATAGTCACTGAGAGTGCCTGTGTCCCAGCCTGCACTCATGGCTTTTCCACCATCTGCTGTACCTTGTTGGTTTCCAGCCCTTTGGTCAAAACAAGTCCCATGGCCAGTCCAGAGTGCAAACAGAGTCTTGTGACCAACCTGGCACCAATCCTAAAACCGTCAAACACTGCCCCACTCACCACAAGCACTAANCCCGCCGCACTCCCTATGTCACGCTTCTCAAACGTCCTGCACCAGTAGAATTGCCTGGCTTGTGACTTGGGATAAAGAAGTCAGTAATAAAAATTTAATAATGTGTGTGTAAAAGTAGCATAGTAAATGCTAATTTCAAATGAGCACAATACAATCAAAGGCTCATTTTGTTACCTACATCTGTCCACTACTCTTTCTAAACATATCTTATCCTTCAATTTTTATCCTTTTAAACATCACTCAGCATTTAACTCTCTCTATATAGAGACACAGTTGGCCAGACAGACTAGAGAGATGGCTGATAGATTGTTGCTAGATTGATAGGTGATATTTGTCTGACAGAACATATTTTTATCCCCAAAGACTCTGTGCTCTTAGGAAGTATCTTTTTATGTCCTAGAAAGAAAAAAAAGAAACTAAAAACTCTGGACCCAGTAGCTCACGTACATAAGTACTTCATAAGGGCTGAGTCGACAGAAAACTAGTCTATATACTGTTTTTAAGGACTATCCAAGAAATCTTTCACTACCCACCTATTCCTTCATTTACTTGAAGCACATAAAGCATGCTCTCTCTCTCTCTCTCTCTCTGTGTGTGTGTGTGTGTGTGTGTTTATACATGCTTTTGAGTGCATGTTGTGTGCAACTGTACATGCATGCATGTATGAATGCACTGGGACATTAGAGAATCATATTCTGTCTTATTTATTGAGACAGAGTCTTGCACAGAACCTGGAGAAAATGATCATCTGCTAGACTGTCTGGCTAGCCAGGCCCTGTCTGCCTCCTCAGTGCTAGGATTAGAGACTTGTGCCCCTTGCCAGTTTTTACATGAACACTGAGGGTCACTTCAGCTCTTCATGCTTGCACAAGTTGAGTTATCCAAGAAAAACAGTTTTCCTTATAATTTTAATGTTTTTATTTGGGTGTATTGTATGTGTATATGTCATTTATGTTGGTGTGTGTTTCTCTCTGGGTGTATATTTACAAGCACAAGGGTGGCATGCATGCATGTGGAAGCCAGGTTTCTTCCTTGATCACTTTTCACTTTATATTTTGAGACAAGGTCTCTCCTGAGCCTGCAGATCACTGATTGGCTAGACTGATTGGCCTGTAGGCTTTGAGGGTCTACCTATCTCTGCACCTGCTCCCCATTGGAGTTAGAGTGCACTCCATGCCCAGCTTTTACCTGGATGCCAAGTATCTGAATTCAGGTTCTCTTGCTTGCACAGTGGGCTCTTTACTGACTGAGTCATCTTTCTAGCTCTCTTTCTCATTTTTACCAACATATATTAATCATTAAAATAATAGTTTTTTGTTATAACCTACACTTATATGCATATGTGTTAATGAATGCCAACACTGATTCATAGGATGTTAGGGAGTAATTAGTATCATTTTATTATAATGGATTTTTATCACTTGTGAAGTAGTTGAATATTATATGAACATAGATTTGAATTCATTGTAATAAAGCTACTCAAAAAAGTAGAACACAAAAGTATACTTTATGCACTAAGAAAGGAGAAAAAATTGAATTACATAAGATGCTCAATTAAAACCAAAACATAAGCTAAGGAAGTGGCTCAGTGGCTAATGTGCCAGCTGTGTGCAAGCCTGAGGACCTGAGTTCAGATCCCAGAACTCACACGAAAGCCAGGCATGGTGGTGCTCATGTGTAAGCCCAGAACTGGGAGAGGCAAAGAGAAACAGATCCCTCAGTCTCGTTGCCCAGCCAGCCTTGAAAAACAGAAGCTCCAGGTTCAGTGAGACCGTGCCTGAAAAGCCAAGATGGAGCCTCATAAAAGAAGACAAATGAGGTCGACCTCTGGCCTCCACATGCTCACACACACATAAGCAACCACAACCACACGAACACATGTGCACACATACATGCAACACACACAAAGATCAATTAATAATTAGTTAAAAATAAAGGCAGGAAAAAAGGAAGATTACAGGAATCAAGAAAATCATAATAAATAACAAATAGAAAACAGTAACAAATTCGGTAGATAAACCAGTTATATCACTTATCCCTTGGAATATCAATAATCTCTCAGCTAAGATTTCTATTGTGATAAAGTCCATGACAAAAGCAACTTGGGGAGGAAAGTGTTTATTCATCTTATACTTCCAGGTAATAGTCCATCTCCAAGGAAAGTCAGGGCAGGAACTCAAGCAGAGTAGGAACCCAGAGGCAGGAAGTGAAGTAGAAGCCATGGTGAAGCGCTGCTTACTGGCTTGCTTCCCCTGGGCTTACTCCTTTGCTTTCTTACATAGCTTCCCAGGGATGGCACCTCCCACAATGGGCTGAGCCTTTCCAGATCAATCATGAATCCAAAATATGCCCTACAGACTTACCTGCTGGCAATCTGCTGGAGATATGTTCTTAGTTGAGGTTCCTCTCCACAGATAACTCTAGCTTGAAAAAACAATTAGGAAATAAGTGTGTGTATACACAAAGATGTATATATTTGTCTGCATAACAGTCCTTAGCATGATGCACCTAACAACAGTGTCAACATTTGTGATATAAAATCTGATAAGACTAGAAGGAAAAATAGATAAATTCTCTGTTCTAGTTGGAGCCATCAACATTTCTCTACTGAAGTGGACACACCTGTTGGGCAAAATCAGTAAAAACGTAGATAGACTCAACGCCATCAGTCGACTGAAGGTAACTGACTTCTAGAAACTGCTTTATTCAAGAACAGCAAATGCTTCTTCTTCTCTTCTCATGTGGAACATTTACCAAGTTCAGCCAATATTGGACCATAAAATACACTTTAGCAAATGCTGAAGCCTGGAAACCATGCAATGTCTGCTCTCAGACCACAGTAATGCTCAAACTAAAAGTCAATAACAGGAACACAGCCAGAAGGCCTCCAAATAGAGAGGAAATGATAAAATTTTATGCAACATTTGGGTCAAAGGAGAAATCTCAAAAGATTTCCAACTAAATGAAAATAAAAATATTTTTTTACAGGCTGTAGCAAAACCAATGCTGAGAGAGGAATTCATAGTATTGAACATATATATATAAGAGCAAAAGAACCATCTAAAGCCNGCAATTCAAGCTTCTATCATAGGAAACCAGAAAAAGAAGAACCTATAAAATCCAAAGCAAGCAGAAGCCATGTGTGCTGGTGCACACCTGTCATCCCCACACACAGCAGGGAGAAGCAGGAGGATCGTGCTTGGGAGCCTAGCCTGGGCTACACGACAAGTTGAAGGCTAGCCTGAAATATACAGGGGGAATCTGTCTCAAAATATCAAGGGTTGGGATGTAGCTCAGTGACAGGGTGCTTGTCTGGTGCACATAGCCCTGGGTCTGGTCTGCAATGTTCCAAGAGGAAGCCTGGGAGCAGGGAGGAGACAGGGAAGTAAATCAAATAAGTAAAAGCAGAAGCAAAGTCAAGAAAGCTGAATATAAGAAGCTAATAGAGAAATTCAACAAAACTAAAAGCTGGAGATTTTAATGACCTACATTTATTTTATTCAATTTCTATTCTTTTTAAATTGACACAAAAGTATATATTCTTATGTATAAGGCATGATATTTTGAAATATGTATCCACTGTGGAATGGCTAAATTAAATCCATTAGCATATGCATTACCTCCCATATATTTTTGCAGCAAAAAAAAACACATAAAAACCATTCTCTTAGCAATCTTCAAGCATAAAACTCCCTGTTATTAACTCCAGTCACCATGTTGTACAATAGAGCACTTGAACTTAGGATTTTTTCTAGCTGAAGTTTTATAGGATCTCACTAAAATCTCCCAAGTCTTCCTCACCATATAAAATCTAGTTCTTTGGAAATTTAAATATAATCAATATGACCTTAGCCAGGCTGAATTAAACAACAAGAAGAGGATGTGGCCAGATGTGGTGGTGCACATCTTTAATCCAAGCACTCATGAAGCAGAGGCAGGTGGGTGTCTGTAAATTCAAGGTCATTCTGGTCTACACAGTGAGTTCTAGGCCAAGCAAGGCTACATAGTGAAACCTCTCTTAAAAGGAGGAGAGTGAAAATTACTTACATTAAAAATGAAAGAAAGATATCTTCTTCAATTTCTTTCTTCAAGGTCTTAAAGTTCTTGTCATACAGGTCTTTTGGGAGACAGTTGTGTAACTGGGTCTGTTGGAGGGGCCCCTGGCAGTGTGATCAGGATCTATCCCCAGTGCATGAGCTGGCTTTCTGGATCCCATTGGACACCTTGCTCACCCTTGATGCAGTGGGGAGGGGCTTCGTCCTGCCTCAATTGAATGTACCAGGCTTTGCTGTCCCCCCCATGGGAGGACTTACCNTTTTGGAAGAGGGGGTGGGGGATTGGTCCAGGGGATAAGGTATCAGGGAGCTCGAGGAGGGATGAGAGGGGGACCTGTGGTTGATATGTAAAATGAATAAAAAATGTTTTTAAATTAAAAAAAAAGAAAAAGAAAACGACAAAAAAAAGCAGAAAAAATAAAAGGAAGAATGTCCCAACAAAGCTTATAGGTATTAGAAGGGAAATAAACGTTATGAATAAATCTCTGCCAATAGCTTTTATAACCCAAGTAAAACTGACCATCTCTCTAAAAGATACAGTCCATCAAAACTTACATGAGCGGAAATAGGCCTGGATCTATTCAAGGAAATAAATCAATGGTGCATAGCTTTCTCACTCTGAGGAAGAAATAATGTCAGTTCCTTCATCTTTTTCAGAAGGTATACACAGAGATATGAACTCAATGTATGGGACCAGCATGCTGTTGGTAGCAAAGCCAGACCATGACACCACAGAAAATAGAACTGCAGACCTGCATCTTTTCAGTATATTGAGGAGACATGCAGATGGCTCAGTGAGTAGGCTGGTTTGCGTGACAAGCATGAGAACCTGAATTTAAATCCCGAGTACCCATGGTAAAAAGCCACACATGTCTGTNNGTATCTACAACCCCAGCATCACGAGGAGGATGCCAACTGACCTTGAGAGCTCTCTAGCTGGCCAGCCTAGNGAGAGTGATGTTTCTTCTTCAGCAAGAGACCTTGTCTCAAGACAATAAGAAAACGAACAATAGCGGAAAACACCCACCATCCTCCTCCCACCCCTGCAAGCATGCAGGTTACACACACCTGCACATCCATCCGAGTGCATGCACCAAACACATGTACACTACACACATACACCACACATATGCACAAAGAACACTGGTGCAAAAACAATAAAAAAAAAATTTGTTCGGAAATCAAATGCAACAGTGCGAAAGAATTACAAACTACAACGAAGTGAGATTTATTTGATNTGCAATTTGCATGATCTGAGTGTATGAAAGGCAACTGATATACCACATCAAAAAAAAAGGGGGGAAAAGCTCGCATGATCCTATCAATAGATCTACAAGAAAAAGTTTGTCAAGATTTCGTACTTAGTCATGAGTTTACTAAAAGGCTTAGTAAATTGACTACAGATCATAAAAAGTCTCATCAATGTCTTACCACTGATGTCTTATCTAAAGTGAGAAACCTCACTCCTTTTTGACATTGCACTGGAAGTCGAAGCAAATATAATGCCATGGGAGAGGAGGCTGGATGCAGATTGATGGTGGAGGAGGGCTGAAGTGCNTTTGTCTACAGTTGCCACAACAGACTGTGTAGACACCAGGAACAATGGATCCCCCAAAACCTTCAAGGAACTGAAAGGCAATAAGCAAGGACGCAGGAGTTGGGAACACTGAACTGTTCTAAAAGTGGGGTGTATTTTTAAACAACACTAGATTGACTACCTTACTTTCTACTGAGATGTCAGTCATCAATATCTTCCTCTTTCCTGTGGGTTCTCTGGAATCTGAACGGCCTGCAGTCCTCAAGACTACAGTGTGCAGTCCTCAAGACTACAGTGTGCTGCAACACAGTGTGCTATGGATTTACTTCCTGCAGCTTCAGTCAAATTTCAGGCAACTATGGTTTTCTGTCCNTTAGAACATTTAGAACATGTTCCTACACTTCCCCCTTGTGATGTTTAGTTCTGTAAGATCAACATTCATTGAATTTTAATTAACAATTTTTATAATCCTTTTCAGTTCACAGCAAAAGTGGATGGTGCAGAGTTCCTGGGTCCACAGCTGTCTGAGGTTTCCAGCACTTCTGTTGGGATGTTCTCTTGACTGCTTTTCTGGGGTATTTATCCTACTTTCTAGGATTTCCTCTTCTCAATTCTCCTACTCTTCCTTTCAGTTCTAAATCTAAAATAAGAATAGCTTTTATAATAAAAAGGTGGAAGAATTGTAACATGTAAGTCGAAATAGAATTTTCTTAGTACAGCCAAACCTAACAAAATATATGTTGGATCATAATGAGACATTTGAAGAACTATTGTTTATAAAAAATAANTAAATAAAAGAGAAAAGAATGGCTGGATGGAGAGGTACACACCTCTAATCACAGAACAAGGGAGTTGGNGTGAATAGTCAGATTGTAAGTTCAAGGCCAGCCTGTTCTACATATCAAGTTCAAGATCCACTCTCAGGGAGAAAAGAGATTAAGAAGTCCACATACTTAGTTGTTTGTATTATAGGTGTCCCATAAAAAACACGAAACCAGAATACAACCTACAGATTAAAACAGAACAAGAAAACCTATGTCTAAAATAGTGAAAAACTTAATGGGCCATACATAAAACCTCATCTAATAGTCGACAATATGAAAAAATGTTTCATATCCTTATAGTTAAGAAAATACTGGTTAAAGTCATGCTGAAATAACATTCTGCATAACATTAGTTTGGCCAAAATGTATAATAAAGTAGTATCATGGCCTGAGAGTCTAAGAAGCAATCAGACAGTTCATGTCCATGTGGTGGAGTTTAAATTGGCATGACCACATTTGAAAACTGTTTGGCAGAATCTACTAAGGCCCTGTGTACAGCTATCCTGCCTCCTCTACACAAACATCTACAGCAAATATGTTCCCAAATGTGCTTAGCACCACAAATCCCAATAGCCCCAGGCAGGAAACTACCCAAATGCCCATTAAGAGGAAAATGGATCTATACTGTGGTATCTGCACACAGTGTATATTGTGTGCAAAAATAAGGACACACAAACCACAGCTCACAGAACACAACCAGGAAAGCTCACAAGCTTAAACCACACTGAGGATGTCCAGGATATGCGGTTCTGTTTATGCAGAACACAAAATTGTCCAAACAAATCTGTGGTGGGATTGAACAGTTTAGAGGAGGGCGTGTTTATAATGTGTTAAAGTCTTTCTTAAAAGAGAAAGGAAAAACTTGAGACTGAAGGANGTATGAAACCTAGAAACAGTTCCCAGTGAGAGCTTTGCATCTAACACAAGAGAGGAGAATGCTAATATTAATATATTAATTAATTAACACTAGTAGGTCCATTAATAGAACTAATTGGTTAATTAATAACAGAATGGTAAGTTAGATAAAGAGTGCTGTCACAAACATTAAAGCTGTAGAATCATCCTAGATGTACAGTAGCAGATGAGCACATGAAGAAGACATAGCGTGCATAGAAGTTTTAGTCAGCATTTCCTACAGAAAAACAGAACTATGTCATGTGCAGAAAAANGAATGGAAGTGGAAGCCATCGTACTAAGTGAAGTCAGTCAGACTCAGAAAGATGAATGTCACATGTTTTCTATGACATGCAGGATCTAGATTTTAAAATATGTCAGCTATGAAGGTAGAAAGCGGATGGGAGTGAGGCAGAGAGGGTAGCAGGTGAAGATCGGCAAAGCACAGGATCTGCATATCTGAAAATAACATAATGAAACCATTATTCCATATGCCAATGGGAACATAGAAAAATACATTTCTAAAACCTGTACAACCTTCCAAGACTAGATCACTAAGAAATATAAAATCTAAACAAATCAGTAATGAGTAAGAAGTTGAGTTAATAGCAAAAAATATCTCCCATAGAAAGGTCCAGGACCTGATGTCTTCATGACTGACTTGCAACAGTTAAGGAAGAACTAACCCCAATCTTTCTAAAGTTCTACCAAAAAAATTAGAGGACAGAAAACATCCAAACTGATTTTCTAAGTTGGCATTACACTGATACCAAGGCCAGACAAGAAAATAAAATTATAAGCTAATAGCTCTGATTAACAGAGATTTAAAAATCTTCAACCAAGTATTGTCAAACCAAATTCAATAGTACATTAAAATGATCCTTCACCTTGATCAAGGGGGATTTATCCTTGGACTCGGGATGGTTAAACATACACAAACCAATAAATGTGATATACCATACCAATAGAAACCAAATGATCACCTAAATAAATGTAGAAAAAGACATTGGACAAAATTAAAACTCTTTCATGATAAAACATTTTTCTTCAAAAATTATTTGTAGAAAGAATTCACCATAACAATTAAAGGAAAGCCATATATGATAAGCCCACAGCTAACACAATACTTGAGGTAAAGGGCTGTGCTACCTCTAACACAAAAGAAAGACAAAAATATCAGTCTCACCATATAAGTTGAGCAATGTGCTCAAAGTCTTAGCCAGAAAATTAGGCAAGGAAGGAAATAAAAATCATCCAATTTGGAAAGGAAAAAANTTTAATTGTCTCTGCTTGCAGATGACCTGATCTTAAATATATATAAAAAATACCTCAAAGATTCCACCAAAAGCTGAATAAATGCAACAAAGTTACATAATAAAAAAAATCAATGTAAGAGGTTAATAGTTTGTATACACTGACAATAAACTATCTAAAAGAGAAATAAAAAAAANCCAATTTACAGTAGGAACAAAATTAACCAAGGAGGTTAAAGATCTATACATTAAAAANCATAACACATTGATTAAAAAGAAGTTGAAGACACAAATAAATGGAAAATATTTTGTGNTCATAAACTGTCAGAATAAACACTGTCAACCTATCCATACTATCTGTCCTGGATAGTTTTATGTCAACTTGACACAAGCTAAAGTCATCTATCTGAGAGGAGCGAACCTCAATTAAGAAAATGCCTCCATAAGATTGGGTGGTGGACAGGCCTGTAGAGCATTTTCTTAATTATTGATTAATGGGGGAGGGCCCAGCCCATTGTGGGTGGTGCCATCCGTGGGCTGGTGGNCCTATAAGAAAGCAGGCTGAGCAAGCCATGAGGAACAAACCAGTAAGCAGCACNCCTCCATGGTCTCTGCATCAGCTCCTGCCTCCAGGATCCTGCTCTGTTTGAGCTCCTCTCTTGACATCCTTCAATGATGAACAGTGATACGGAAATGTAAGCCAAATAAACCCTTTCCTTCCCAACTTGCTCTTTGGTCATGGTGTTTTATTGAAGCAATATGAACCCTAACTAAGACACCTTCCAAAGCAATCTATGGATTTTATGTAATCCCTATCAAAAGTTCAATAACATCTTTCATAGAAATAGAGCAAATTTTAAATGCATACAGAACTGCAAAACACCAAATATTCAAAGTCAACTTAAGCACAAAGAACAAAATCAAAGGTACCATGCTACCTGGTTTAAAAATCTACTGCAGAACAATGGTACCCTACGTAACACGGTAGCAGAATAACAAAATACACAAGCCAGAAGAACCAAACACCACGCCCAGAAACAAGCGACGGAATTATGCTCTACTGATTTTTAACAAAGATGCTAGGAGCAGGCAACAATGCAAGGACACTCTATTCCAGTTATGCNNGAAAAACTAATCACATTTAGAATGAAATCAGATCTTCATTTCATTCCACACATAAAAGTCATCTCAAAATGNATTAAAGATTCAACTTTAAGTTCTGAAACTATAAAACTACTAGAAGAAAATATAGGGTGAAAGTTCCATGATCTTGTCCTAGACAATAATTTGTGGGGTTATAATCCCAAAATAGAGACAACAAATGAAAAAAATATATACAAATTGTGTCAAACTAAAAAGCTTTGGAACAGCAGAGAGAGTAAAGACTGAAGAGGGAGGGCTACTCGCAAGCCATACATCTGATAAAGAAGAATAATCCACAAAGAGGCCAGGCACAGTGGTTCGTGTCTGGACTCCCAGCACCAGGGAAGCAAAGACAGGAGGATCTCTGTGAGGTCAAGGACAGCCTGGTCTACATAGTAAAAAGAGGAGAAAAGAAAAGAAAATTCACAAAGAGCTCAATAATGAGAAAATATCATAATTAAAAACAAAAAAACCCCACTTGAATAGATATTTTTCAATGGGAGAAATATAAATGGCCAACAGGAATAGGAAAAAATATTCAATATCATTATCACTTCAGGGAAATATAGATCAGTTCTNCAATGAGATGTCATATGCACTGGGTTAGAATGGTTGTTGCCAAAAAGATGGATAGCAGGTGTTGGGAGGCAGGGCTATTGCCTCAGCATGCCCAAGTGACAGCTGCACTTCTATGTTCATCTCAGAGTTCTTGGTAACTAAGATATAGAAACAAGCTAAACACCTGTTTACAAGTCTATGAATAAAGAAAATATATNGAGATAGGAGAACAGTGTTGTGAATTCCTGCCAGTGTTGTGAACACGGATGAACCCAGAGAACATTACATTAAGTGAAATAAGTCAATGACCAGTGAAAAAACTATAGACAAAATAAGTACTCCTTAGGCTACAGACACAAGAGCCTCTAAAAAAATTTTGGTGAGCCCAACCAAGCTACATATTTAAAAATTCATCATTACTAAGTTGCATTTATCCTAAAAATAAAAAATTTATTCAGTATGCAAATAAATAAGTAAATAAAATTTACATGTTAACAGACTGAAAAGGGGGGTTGAATCAATGATTGTCTTCATAGGTACAGAAAAACACAATGTATTTCAATATCCATTCATGATTTTGAAGATAAATTCCCCCCAAAACCAGGAAGAACAGGAAACTCTTTTCAATCTGATAAAGAAAATCCACCAGAATCCCAGCTAATGCTGTAACTTGGTCCCGACCTGTTTTCCCCTAAGACTGTGGAAGATAAAAATAAAAAATAAAAGGATGTCTTCTCTTGATGTTTTCCATGGGAGCCTTCAGTTATTGTGATAAGACAAGAAAGCAAAATTCAACTCCTGACGCTTGGAAAGGCCCATCTGAACTCTGCACACTGGCAGTGTGTCCATTCATGTGGAAAATCTGATGGTGCCTTCCAAAATGTCACAACTACAAATGAACTTAACAAGGCCATGGAGTGTAGTGTCAACCAACAAAAACCAACTGTTTTTCTATATGCTAGTAGCAACAGCTGGGAATGGAAAAGTTTTAAATATATCACACACATTTGTGTTACAAAATATGAGTTATGTGGGACTCCATTTCATAAAATAATGATAATGTTAGTAGAAAACCCCTAAGGGTTTAATGAAAGAAATTTTTTAAAAAGCTCTAGGGACTGCAGTGTAACTCCGTGGTAGAGCACTTGCCAAGCATGAGTTCCCCCTACAGCACTGTGAAAAGATATGAAGCTTCACATAAACCATGTAGTCCACATTGTTCAAAACACGGTTGACTCAGTAGTATTAAGATGGCAATTNTCACCCTGGTGTAGTGGCACACACCTCTAATCTCAGCACTCTAGGAGCAGAGGTAAGTGGATCTTTGGGCTGACTTCCAAGCAAGCTAGGGATTTATCTAAAAAAAAAAAATCTTTAAATTAGCTTAGTAATTTAATGCAGTCTCAATCAAAATTCAAGATTGATTTATCTTGGGAAAAATAGTTGTCTGTTTTGGAATCATGGGAAAATCACTTTGAAAAAAAGTCTTTCCCATAAGTGGGAACATGGAAAGACGGATAAGGANGAGAAGGGTACCATTATCAGCTCAACACTCAGATCACCAGGCAAATGCCCTCAAAACCTGTTCTAGATCAAAATGGAAAAGTAAAANCCATAAAACTTCAGCAACCAAAAAGAAGAAGAATCTTTCTGAATTGGGGTGTGGTGAGGATTTCTTAGAATACAAAGGACACCATAAACTTTGGAAGGGCAGGTATCAAAATTTAGAAATTCTGTTCCTGAAAATACAGTTATGAAAGCAAAAAGGGAAGACACGGTTGGGAGAAAAGAATTGCAAATTGTCTGGTGTTTTTAAAAGGGAGAAGACTTGAAAAGACACCTCACCAGAAATGCATCAAGGGCTACATAGCACATTTAAATATTCAGGATTGTCCACCATTAGAGAAATGTAAATAAAACCACAACAGTCCCACTTATAGCCTCCCACAATGGCTAAACATAACTAGCAATGTCAGGTGTTGAAGAGAACTGATACATGCCATACACCTCTGGGAGGAAAGAAAGCAACCCAGCAGTGTGGGGACAGTTTACTGGTTTCTTGGTAGAGCTAAATGGACACTTAGCAGAGGACCAGACATTCCATTTCTAGTTATCAATCCCAGATAAGTAGAAATGAATGCCTACCCAAAAACATAAATACTCACTTTCCTGGTGAGTCTTTTTGTTACTTTGACACAAGCTAGAGCCACCCAGTAAGAGCGCACGTCAATTGAGGAATTGCTCCCATCAGATTGGCCTGTGGGCAAGCCTGTGGAGCATCCTTCCTATTCACGGTTAATTTTGGGAGCACCCAGACTACTGTGGCTGGTGCTACCCTTGGGCAGGTGGACCCGGGGTGTATATGAAAGCAGGCTGAGCTAGCCATGAGGAGCAGGCTAGTAAGCAGTGTTCCTCCATGGCCTCTCTATCAGTTCCTGCCTCCTCCTTGAGTTCTTACCCTGACTTCCTGGATGATGGACAAATAAACCCTTTCCTCTCCAAGTTGCTTTTGTTAATGGTGTTTTATTGCAGCAATAGAAACCTAACTAAGACACTCACCACAGGATTTTATCTATTTATTTTTGCATGTGATAAATGTTCATTCATAATAACCAGACATTCGATAGACATTTTCAAGATCCTCTTAACTCCATGTAGTGTTACAGGACTGTAAAATATGGCATTTTTTTTTCTACCATGGAACAATATATTTGCGTTCTCTAATGTTTCCCGAGGGCTAATTGGAGCATTCAGCTATTATCTCTATCATCACAGCTTTCTTCATAATGTTCCTAAACTGTACACACAAAACATACATATCATCAGCAAGTCAATGGAAGAAGAAAGTGTGTGTATGCCTTGACAACACAGAACAACAAATTGATAGGTGATACAACTGAAATTACATCTCGAATAATTCTTCCCATAGCTTCTCTCCTCTCCTCTATCCTATTCCCTACTGTCTAGCCCAGAGTCTGGCACATAGTAGGTGGTCAATTAATAACATGATGAACCAGAGACTTGTATTGGTTTTTGATGCTCATAAAGTTCCAGTTTATGCCTACTGGGTTCATCCCCCTGGGTTCTTTCTCATGAACTCCATTTTGATGGAGAAAGAGTTCTTCACTCTGGCTCTGGTAGACTGCTTGGCTGAGTTACAAGAACGTTAAAGAAAGCTCCTGGATTTGGTTGTACTCATTATTCCTTCCTCTTGATCTCTGAGAGGTTTGAGCTGAGGCCTCTCTCAGCCTCCTGTAGGCTCAGGCTCAGTGCCAGTCCCAGCCCCAGAATCCAGTTCATTGCTAGTTGAGCCAAGCTGTAGGCGCCAACATGCGATTTGGCTTTTGCAATAAGCCCTGGCTCTTTGGTACAGTTTTGGCTCATTAATATTCAAAAGCCCGTGAAGAGGAGGCTGGTGTCACTCCTGGGTAGCAGAAGGGCTTTCCCCCTGTTCCCACAACTATGTCAGCACTGATTAGGACACTATCACCGCTGACACCAACCCTGATGCTTGCTATACAAGTCCAGGTTGGTCTCAAACTCACAAACCTCTTGAGTCAGCCTCCTGAGAGCTGGGATTAAGGTGTACACTGCTTGCTCTGCTCTGATATTCTTGTGTTCCTAGCTTCCTTCTGCATGAGCACAGGTTTCATCCTTGGGTGTGGGCATTTGTTCTCCNGAGATGAACATCTAGAACCCATGCCACCCTGGAAGACATGAAGTTTTCAGTAGGACCATAATGTATTTTTCATTTGGTTAAAGGTTTGTTCCCAGGTCGAACAGCCTACAGCAGTTACGAAGGAGGGCAAGTCAGAGAGTAATGTCCTTGTTGGCAGAGAGTGTTGCGGTTCAGTGGGCCAGGAATACGCAGACCGCTGTTTCTTGGGAAAGATTACTGTTTCTGCTTGTGTGCTTTTGTTTTGTTTTTCTTTTTTCCATTTAGGTCAGAGACTCATAATAGAAACGAGCCTTTGATTTTCCTAATTCAGTTAATGCATTTTTCAGGAGAAGCACTCTAGATTTTTGTTGATCTTTGAGATGACATTAATAACTGGTTTGTGTGCGCGCGCGCGCGCGTGTGTTTGTGTGTGTGTGTGTGTGTGTGTGTATACATGTGTGAACATAAGCAAATGATGCCAGATAATCTGTATGGGACACTCATTTAGAGGGTTCCAATATCAAAGGTTCTTGGGCTAACTACAGTAAAAATTCTAATACCAGAATGTTCTAGAATAATCCAAATATCTCACATTTTTAGTGCACATTACATGACAGACAGTGTATTAAATACTTTCCAATTAAATACTTTCCCTTAATATTATAATACCCATGTGAGGCCAACTAACATAAACCCCACAACACAGAAGAATGAGCTGAGATTTACCAAGGTAGAGCAAATAGCCCTAAACCACACCTCTGGGAGTGACAGGGCTCTCTTTTGACCTCAGTAATCTGATAACAGAAGCAGGTTTTTTTATCCCTGTGTGTTGAGACTAGTGGTTTAGTCCTAGGGCTGAGACTATCAGATGAAGAGGGTCAATAGTGACCTCTAGTTTTATACTGTTGACTATGGACAAGCCACTGACCTCCAGGAAGACCTTTGGGTCTACACTCTGACTTAAGGCATTGGCTAATTGCCTCTAGAAGCAACTGTTTTGTTTTGTTTTGTTTTGTTTTTTCAAACATCTTCTAACATGGACGCACAAGAACTTCACTGCAGTTCCTATAGGGTGAGAAGGACGTTAGTGATTTTCTAGGCACCTGTGAAGAATGGTAACTCTGCTGGGAACAGCCTGCCTTCATTTCTGATGATGCAAGAGCCATTCCTCCAGAACACTGAAGAAGCTCTTAATTGGAGTTAGTGAGACAGCAACAGACTCTACCTCATGTAGCTCGTTGTGGAAGAAAAGGGAGGCTATGAAGTCAGCAACCACAGTAAGGGGCAATGAGAGGCAAGCACAGGGGAGTGCTGGATACCACAGGAACACTGCATCTTAGGAGGACACGATAGACCAGATACAGTAACATTGGGGTAGAAAGTCATAGAGAGAGACACAGAATCAAACACCAGGCTCAGTCCTCACCACTAAAAGAGGATGAGAAAGACTCAGGGTGCTGAGGAAGGAACCACTGTCCCAAGACCATAGAAGCTCTCTGGACACTGCCAGAGGAAAACACTGTGGGCAGTCAGGATTCTGGTGTTTCTCTGACAGACAGGCCGAACCACAACATTTGCTATTCTCACTGCAAATGTCAACCATTCTGCTAGCTGGTTTGTGGAAATGAGTGCATGCAACCATCCAGCTATTTATAAAAAGGAGCCTCTTTACATTTTTTTATATGGGCTCTGCTATCTTGCTAGGGAGGGGAGTTCATTTCCAAAGTTGATTTTTCTAAGAAGTAAACACTCGCTTTGAAACGCTGCCGCACAGTGACTTGGCAAATCAGGGAAATACTGTGATATTTAAAACAAGCCATTCAGTGCTGTCCAACTTGTGCTCTAGCACTCCAACAACAGAAGGGGGCAAACCCATGCCCTCCCAGACTCTGGAAGATCACTACAAGTGCTCAGAAACTGCTTTGTAATGTCTCTTTCCAAAGCAAGACATGAATTGGGCATAAAGGGTATAATCTTTCAGGGACTGTGTTAATATGAAAACAGAACATTGCATCCAACTCTCAAAGTGATTCCTGATCCAGGAAAATGAGCAGGCTGTGTACACCAGAATGAGAGAGCTTCCTTCTTCACCATTACACATCGCCTTTTTTTTAAAAAAAAAGTAAACCACCATGATGTACCCGAAATTCACAGTAAAATTTGACGATATTCCACACAACACTTTATGATTACCCCTCCCTGCCCCCTTTGGCATAATGATCCCAAATCTCAACCAAAAATTGGTATTCATCCTAGATCTCTTTGGATCATTATGTTTTTGTTGTTGCTGTTTCTTCTCATGATTTATAAATTAGAGGCAGCAGTATTTACCACACAGGATGTTGTGAGAGCTCCACTGAATGAATGTGCTTTCTCAAGGGTGCACTGCAGGACAACTTAGATAAATGGCAAAGAAACATGGTCATGTCTAAATCCAGACATCAAGATTTCTGCAAGTAACAGCACTTAAAGTGTAAGATCTGAGGGTGTAGTTGACGAGGGCATAGCTCAACAGTAGAGTACTGGCCTCGCATGCAGAAAGTGCTGGGTTCCAACCTCAGCACTTCAAAGGCAAAATCAAAACACTTCATTTAAAATAAGTGATTAGAGGGCAGGTTTTTATCTCTGTTTTCAACTTGGTGATGTTAGAAAATCATTGATGCAGTTGATGCAGGGGGCTGGGGGGGGAGTTGCAGGTCTGTGTGAGAGAGTGTGCATGTGCCATGGAGTGTGTTTGGAAGGCAGAGAACAACCTCAAGCATTAATCCTCAGCCTCCATCTGGTTTAAGACACAGTCTTTTTGTTGTTCACCACTGCATACACCAATCTAGCTCTCCTGCAAGCTTACAGCTACTCTCCTGGCTCACCCCCATCTCACCTAAAAGCACTAGGATTACAAACATGAATTACCGTACCTGGCTTTATGTGAGTTCTGGGGATTTGAACTCACGTCCTCACGTATGCACAGCAAAGACTTTACCCACTGAACCATCTCCTCATTCCTTAGAAAATAATTAATTCTTGCTATGCTGTGTTCTTCTGAAACAAAAGTGGTAATAATTGTCCTGACTTGTATGGAAAGTGAGATTAAAACAAACAAACAACAATGAAAAACATTGAAAGCACACAATGTAGTGAAATCCTTGACTGTGGTCTTCTAAGTTCATTTGAGAAGGTTGATGAATGCTGTTTTGATAGAATGATAGAATGGAATTCCTCATCTCTTGGAACATGTAAGAAATAAGACACAGGATGATATGGCAGCCACTGAGCTGGCCAACTGGAGAACATCAATGTGTCTACAGCCACTCCTCACTAATTAGTGTATTTCTGTAAAGGGAAAGAAAGGAGAATATAGTATTGGACCTCAAATCCATAGCTTTTCTTTCTATTGTAATGTGGAATTCTATATCAACAAATAAAATATAAATGGAGACTCACTTTAATAGCTGCTCTTAAAGTACATATATATTTATTCTATTTTTAAAGCACAATAAGAGCTAAAAAAGCTATGACATACAAAAATTGAATGCATTATGAATGTAAATTAAATTAAAAGTTAAATTTTGTATTGTAAATCAAAATTTGCCACTCATATAAGAAAAAAGATTTAAATATTTAGTTGTAAGTTATTAAGAGTAGTATAGCCATTAAATAAAGGAACATTCCAAAGGGTTTATTAGGCAGTATTAAAGAAAATAAAACTCTGTTACTAACACAAAATGGTTCCCCTTTTTGGTCTTGATAAAGAACATAAATTACTATAATACCCTGAAGGGTTATTTCACTTCTTTGGTAGCTTTGCGAGATTTGAATGTTACAGCAAACAATAAGCTGGATACACAGGGTGACATTTCCTGGTGCTCACTGGAGTCTCATCAGTTATGTGTTAGCTGTGATTGTACCACACAAAAATCACCAGTGTGTTCCCTAATCCAGTTTGTTCATTTGCTGTTTTCATGATGGCCCCTGTGCCCTGCAAGTGGAGTCTCACAAATTGAATCTTTTAATATTAGATTGTATTTTCATATTTACTGGGCTACATGGGAGAAAGACCAGAGGAAAACTTTGATGCCAGATTGTCACATGAAATTAAATCTGTGTTCTTAAAAATGAAATGGCGCACCNGACGTGTGNCTGTGTTCTTGTAGAATTATAGCTAATGGGGCCTCTGTTTTTGTTTTGCTTTTTTGTTGTTATTTTTCACATAGATAAGAACTACTTTTTGTTGCCTGGAAAATTCCTTTCTGAAATTGTCTATGCACTGTTTAATTTAAATTGCAAGACAAGATGATCTTCCTCATCTCCCTAGCACGTCTAGAGCTGCTATGTAAATAGGCAGACTTGGGGCAGAACACGAGTTTCTGTGTGCAGGAACAGAGATGCAGATAAGAAAGCACCATGGATCTGCCCAGCCGTCCATTCCTGGTGCCAATTTCAGGATCAGCTCTTGCCTGATGAGAGNTCCTCACATCTGAAAATATATTTCCTGAAATTGGCTCCCCGTCATGAATATTAGGGCATTTGAATTTCAAATAGGCCTGCAAGGAATAGCTATTGGGTTTCATTGTCCTGGCTTTTTATTTGTTTTATCTTGCTTTGATTTGTTTTGTTTTTATTTTTGCTTTGGTTTGTTTTTGAGACAAGGTCTGACTATATACCCAGGTTGGCTTTGAGTTATCTGTGTAAATCAGGCCAGCCTCATGCTTCCTGCCTATGCCTTTTGAGTGTTGAAAACACAGGTGTATATCACCATACCCATTAACTATTTTAATTTTATAAGAATTAAAATCAGATTTTCTCCACATATGTGTTTTATATTTCCTACTATGAACATAAAATAATATTGGTTTCCACGGTGGCATCTGTCACATGCTCTCTAAGTGCCAGGCCACTGACTCAAACTTTACATGACTTACTGTTCTGCTAAAAGTGCCACCTCAGCCCCAGCCACCCTGGCATCATATACCCACAGAGTCTGGAATGTTCTGGTAGAAGCCCCACCTCTCTGCCCAAACCCTGCCCCTCAGAAAGTCCTGCCAAACACAGCTCCTCTCCTAGAGATGCTCAAGACCACTCCCACAGGGTATTTAAACTGCACCCCAGAAAAAAGACACGTGGTTTTTTGGTTTTCCAGTGTCTCATCCCTGTCTCCTCTCTAGGGAGCCGGAAAATCACCCAGGGAATGCTTTACCCATTGAACTGGGGCTCTTTCTAATTTGGTCTGATTTGGATGGCTTCGTCGGTGGAGAGACTTATTGGGGTGCGCAAACTTTTCACTTACCTCCTTTAATCCTTATAAAATTCTATGAGCCAACATTTATCATACCCACTTTGCAAATGAGAAAACCGAGGCTCAGCACTGTTAATTGAGATGTTAGTCAGCTTTCCAATGCTGTAACAAATACCTATACAAGTCAAGTTATAAGAAAGAAAAATGGATTTTGACTCATGGATGTTTGGCCCTATTGCCTTTGACTCTGTGGCAAGGTGGTACATCATGGCATGACAGCCATGGCAGAGGAAATCCATGGCATCCAGGAATCAAAGAAAGAGAAGAAAACACCAGAGTCTTGATGACATAATTTCCTTCCTCTATGTCCTATCTTCTGGAAATTCCACCACCTGCAAACACTATAAGGACCTGAGCGCCTTGCTCTCACCACACGGGGCTTAGTGGCATTCTCCGGCTCCAAACCATCACACATACTCACGGTTGTGCAAAGTCAGTCTGAAAGGAAACCCTATGATTCCAGGTCTCAGGTTCCTAAGCCACCAGTCTACATCAAAATGTATTAAGGGGCCAGGGAGATGTCTCAGCAGGGAAAACACTTTCTGTGCTAGTGTGACAACCTGAGTTGAATCCCCAGAATCCACATAAAAGCCGGCACGGTAGCATGTAGCAGTAATACCAGTGTCCTAAGGTGAGTCAACGAAAGTGGAGAAGGGAAACTCCCAGAAGATCTCGGGCCAGTGAATCTGAAGAGTTCAGTAGCTAACAACAAAGAGAACCCTCCTCAAGCAAGATAGCAGGTGAGGACAAGCTGGTGCACTATGGCACATGTACACACAATACACACACACACACACACACACACCGCATCCTGCACACACTTACATATATACACATTTTTAAAAAGAATTGAAGGTGGCTTGGAAAGACATTATAAATTAGACGAGCATGAGGTACGGATGCNTAAGAAAAGCAATAGGGAATGGGAGTTTAAATAGGGCCTGGAATTACCCACTACCTGAAAGGCATGTGCCTGCGTAGGCTGAGCTCTGAATTTATTCTAAGCTTTCCAGTAATCATTTCCAAGGCCCAGCGAGAATACGGTGCCTATATTATAAAATAAAGCCATTTGGCCAGGTGAAGTGCAATGTTCTTCACATAAATTAATGCTATGAAGACAGCCTCATAAGGATCTTCATAAACAGAACACGGTGCCATATAATGAAGGCCATTTCCAACAGTGTCCTTACAGTAAATGGATGATGAATTATGCCAGGCCATTTCTTACTGATCCGCTGACATGGGCAAATGGTCCAATTTAGTTAAGTCACAATGTAGTTAAAGCAATTGTCCAGGAGGCCACGATGACACGCCAGATATACAAGGGCCATAAGAAAGAATGAAGGTGTTAGTGAAGCCCGGCAAATTGCTTGGGAAATAGGAAGCTAAGCCAAAACCACATCATAAATACACCATCATGCTTCCTCCCACCGAAGATAATAACTGACTTTTGTCTGCAGCCATGACCTAGGTCACAATATTTTTCAAGAAGTAAAAGTAATAAAACACAGACTTGCACCTCAAAAGTCTATGTATTAGTGCAGGGTCTTTTCAAATGTCTGGCAGGTGTTAACCAAACTCTCTCTCTGATTTCACATTGATTTCTCCTGTATGATTTGTGCTCATTTTTCAATGAGATTTTCTTTCTTCCTTTCTTTCTCTTTCTTTTTCTTTCTTTCTCTCTTTCTCTCTTTTTTCTCTCTCTCTCTTCCTTTCTCTCTCTCTCTCTCTCTCTCTNTCTCTCTCTCTCTCTCTCTCTCTTTCTCTCTCTCTCTCTCTCTCTCTCTCTCTTTCTTTCTTTCTCTTTTCCTCTCTCTGTTTTGCTCCAGTTCCATAATCCCTGCACCAAGTGCTAAGTCCTGCTCACCTCACGGAAAGGATCAAGTCTTGTACTGTGTTTCCACAGCACTTAGAAATAGAGTGACACAGGCCAGGGCACATCGAACATGTACTAACCATGAGCACGTATGCTTTAATCTTCATGATTTCTGAGCTGAGACGATACTTGCAATGTTTCCACTTTACAAGTGAAGGAGTTAGGATACTCAAGGTAAAATCACACACAGCAAGGGGCAGAGTCTGCTTTTATAGACAGGCAGCCTGGCTCTAGAGCCCCCAGAGGTCAGCTTGTGCTCTCAACAGTATACTCAGCTGGTTGTCATGGGACACGTGGTATTTGGTTCTCTATATTCTTATCTCTCCCCGTTCTCCACAGGCAGAGTCGCCCTCTACTAGCCTTGCTGTGTCTTCATCACCTACTCATTTATTGTGGTGATTTGATTGAGAAATGTCCCCATAGGCTCATTGAACACTTGGTCCCCATTGGTGGTGCTGTTTGGAGGAGTTGTGGAACCTTCAGGTGGAGGCGGAGCCTTGCTGTGGCTGCCTTCCTGCTGAGCTTCTCCTGGCCTGGCTCCACAGAGTAGCACCCAGCCCTAATCCATCTTTTGTTTAGCAGATACCCTTTGTTTCTCTTGTGGCCCTATGTGAATCTTGTCTGAGGGTCCCCCAAGGATACAAAGCCTATGCAAACCTGGGTTTGGGGAAACCGAGAAACTGTGGTACCTGATAAATTGAGAAATTTTCACTTGGCATTATGTTTTTGGAAGCTTCTTTCAGGTTGTTTTGAACATATAGAAATCAACTGTCTAAAGTGTAAATATGGAGAAAAATAAAAATGCCCTGGTCTCAGGGACAGGGCTTCAGTCCGTAGAGGCTGGATCCCCCTGCAGCCACTAAAGGCTAGATTCATTCTTAAGGTGCCTCTGAGTCTTCATTCAACAGACCCATGTCAACTCATACACCTGTGCTGCGACACTTGCTGGAGGAAGTAGACTACTTGGGGTGAGCTGTGAGGGTTTATAGGCTTACCCTACTTCCTGTTCTCTTCTCTGTTTCTTGTGTGTGATGAAAATGTGATCAGGCAACTTCCCATGCCTGCTGCCATGTCATGCCTTCCCTGCCATGGAAGATTCTAACTCTGAAACTGTAAGCCAAAATGAACTCTTCTTGAGTGCTTTTGGTCATGGTATTTTATTGCACTAACAGAAAAGTAGCAAATACAGTTGTCTTCTCACTTGGACCAGCTTCTGTACCCACAGCAACCACAGAAGCACTGTCACAATGACCACCATGACCTCAAAGCGGCCTGACTCCTCTCTCCCTGTACCAATATCCCTGCCCCGGATCTTGACCACTTCTGATTTCTGTTTCTCTTTCTCCACCACAGTCTGTTGTTTCTCGGTCTCCTTGGTTCTTCTTATTATGCCTGTCTTAAATCGTGACTCTTTCCCTTCCAGTGACCAGCATGCTTTCGCTTCCCTCTGTGCACTTTCCCTGGAATACTCCTGCATCCGAAGTCACTTCTTTTCAGCCCAGACCTTCCTCCTGAGAACAGCACCTGTATGGCAGGTGTCTCCCAGCTTCCCAGGATCACTTTCATCCTATATAGCACATTTTCATTTTTCTCCTCAGGATCTGGCACAAAGGTAGACACAAAATAAATACTTAAAAAAAATTAATTAGAGTAAGCCAGATCGGAGGATATTTGGGTCAGTCGGGGCAAGCAGATGATACTGTGAGAGAGAAAAGCTTCAAAAGACTGTGTTGGCATTGGGGACTGATTAAACATGTGGCAGAGAACAAGTCAAATGTCATTCACAGGCATCAGGGTGTAATATCCGGTCAAAGGCCACAGAATATTGAATGGAAAACAAAAATGAGGACATGACTGCTCCACAGTACGGTTTGTGGAGAAGGTTTATTGTAGATATGAGGGGAAAAAACATCCAGAGATTTCTGGAAGGGTCTAGACTGAACACGGCCATGAAGGGGTGGAAAGTGAGCGAGGAAGAGGAGAGGAGAGAGGGCAGGAGAGGAGACGAGGGGCCAAGAGGCCAGGAGACCAAGAGACCCTGGTAGCCAAATGGCTGAGATTATGTAGGAGCCAGAGAAGCTGGGGGAAGGGAAGGGAAGCTGAGAAGCTGAGGGAAGGGAAGGGAAGCTGGGGAGTTGGGGGGNCGTTCAGGGTAGGGAGCAGGTGAGAACTGCTGAGAGGAGCCACAACTGTAACAGGTGTTGGCAATGCTGAGAGAGACCAGTGGCCAGCGTCCACTTCGATGTGTTAAGTAGGCACCTCAGTTAGCCATTTGTCCCAGGTTTCTTTGAAACCTAACAGGTATGATATGTGTAAGGAGAGGGATGGTATTTTCTGTTGATCACTTTATTAGGTAACTATAATAGGTCAATGTATCTGCTTGTGCACATACAGACAGTCCTCTGTGTCAGATGGACACCAAGAAAGAAGATATTCCTCCTAAGCCAAGTTAACTGTGCCAATACCATGAGCCTACAAGCTCTAGACATTGCTTCATTCGAGACAGAGCCCAGAAAGGATGATACTCTCCCTNAGCCATGAGCCAGCCATGCCACCCCTGAGCCAGCCATGCCACCCCTGAGCCAACTATGCCGCTCCCATCAGTTCACCAGCACAAGTACCAAAGTCCTGCTNGCTGTGACTAAGATATCATAGATATACAGTGTGACAGCATACACGGATCGTCTTACTTTGAGTGCTGCCCACTGTACGACGTGTTTGGTACACACTCTCTGATTAACATTTGCACCAAATGATGCTTGCTTTAGAAGTAGCTAAGGNAAAAATTAAACCTAAATTAGTCTGATCGCAAAAACTACCCTTTAATAAAATGCTGTATGAATTTCTAACAAACACTTGGATTTTTCCAGGAAAGTAAGTGGATATTAGGTGAATCAGACAGTAGCATGAGAGGACTTAAGTCTTTCTCCTTTGAGGGATACAGCCTCAGGGCTTGAGTGGAAGATTTTTTTTCTTTATGAATTCTTATATATGACCACTCAAAGCAGGGATGTTTTCATGTCTGATTTCAGTGCTTTGGCCCAGTTTTGGGATGCTGTTTGACATTAAAAACCCATAGATGGAGTCGAGTCTTCATGATGCTGCATGTGTGGCTGTTTGCACTGCTGTTCTTTGTTTCCTTCTAGGGGAAAGAGTTTGTCTGCTTTGACCAAAACCACCACTTCCCTCTTGGGCAAGTCTCCAAGCCCTAACTCAGGAGCCTCAGCATGGAGAGAGTTTGCAGGGGCTTTCTGCGACCACAGAAAAGAGATGAAGACAACACGTAGGAGAAGATTCAGAAATGCCCCTCAAGAGACTGGAGAAACATTAGAGGCAAGAACAGTATTCAGTATGTGATCTGAATTTTGATTCAGTAAGAGATCTGAACACTGACGTCAAGGGCAGGCGAAACAAGGTGAAACTGGAAAGCTCCGCTGAATTCTTGGCGAATCCTAAACTGGGAGAGCATCTGCCCGGGCTAAGAGAAGCTCTGGGTCAGGCCCCAGCACTGAAAACCAAATACAAAAGGGTATGAGGAGAGGGCCTCTGAGGAAGCAGTGTGGCTGAGCCTGACTGTGGGAAGGAGATCAGAAATCACGTCCTGCCCGCACGTTCCTCCTCAGTCAGGAGCCCGCTTCAGTCCAGCCAGTCAGCACCCTACACCGACACATACATACTCACACACACACAGACACACA
>LZPO01097099.1:348792-359757 GCA_001675575.1 Neotoma lepida
ACACACACACACACATACACACACAAACCCACACCCTGTCTGGTGCATTGCTGTGGGGAACCCCAGCCACAGTATCATGTGGGCCCCAGACAAGNGCAGAAAAGCAAATGAAGATACAGCAGCTTCCAGTTGCTACTTGCTGTTTCTTATAGATCCCGGGAGATAAANAAGAAATGAGACGATACTGTCTAAGAATGAAGAGTGACAGGAGAGAGTTTTAGCCTAAATGTTGTGAACCAGAGGGCATTCTGGGCTGCTTCTTTGTTAAATGGCTTCCTTTCGTTGGATAGAGGAGGAGGGAGGGAGGCAGACAGAGACAAACAGAGACAGAGTCAGAGAGGGAGAGAGTCAGAGAGGGACAATGTTTAATGTCTCTGTTAACAGTTTCTTGAAATAAGCTGTTTGTTCCTTTGTCTAAGTATAAAGCCAAAAATAGGAATGGAATAGTTTGGCTTTCTCTTCCACAGCAAATGTGGGTAAGCCTTGCATGAGAAAATCCTCCTTGATTATTCACTAAGAGAGCCTGCAAGAAGGAATTCTGGGATCGTGAGGCGCATGTATNCAGAGTGTCTAAATGGGCAACAAAGCTTGACCTGGTTTTTTTGTTTGTTTGTTTGTTTCTCAGCACCAGACACCGCCCCCCACCTCAGTAAATCATCTCTCATGCCTGTATCCCAGCTCTTGGTGTTATGAATTATACGTGCTGGCGAGAGGTCCTGGAGGGTAGAGACAGAGATGCCATGCAGACAGTGCTCAGTGAAGAGTTTTATTTGGTGGGGGGACGAGAAAGAGGGAAAGAGAGAGAGAGAGAGAGAGAGAGAGAGAGAGAGAGAGAGAGAGAAGGGCGAGGGGTTCGAGAGGTGCGCACCTCGTGGGAGGAAAGCGGAAGAGAAGGTAGAAGAGAAGTGGGCGGANTTTTCCCTTAAGAATAGGCTTTTACGTCAGGGCATGGGGTGGCGCCAAGGGGCGGGGTCAGAATATTAACACTTGGGAGATTGAGACAGGAGTATCAAGAGTTTGAGGGCAGTCTGTGCTACATATAGAGAGATTTTATCACAAAACAGGTAAGTGAGAAAAATCAGCTTGTAAGATTCACTTTGCTCTCAGCTCCTAAATGCTCTGGCAACTTGAGTCACTGGACAAGAACACGCCCTGGTTTATGATTGGAAGTGATTACAGGNAATCTGCCCTTGGTTAAAGTAGAAGCATCTTCCTTATCAAAACGGCAACCTAAGTAACCCAGCCAATCTAGGGTGTAGCTCAGTGACAGAGCTAAGCATGCACAAAGCCTTGGAATTAATTCCTAGTACTGCAAATAATAAGAATGATGGTGATGAAGAAAAAAGAGGAAGATGAGGAAGAGATGATGATGGAGATGGAGACAGTGATGACAGTGATGCTAAGTTTTACTATATGCTTTCCCTGGGATTGGCATACTTTCTAAATACTCTGCATGTTCTGATTGAATCTTCACAGCAATTCTACAAGAAAGTACTAGGATGACCCACATTCTAGAGAGGCTTAGGCAGAGTCTTGGAGACATTAATACTGTGGCTACTTGGTTAGCAGAGGGGAAAAAGCCCATTGTCAACCTAGGCAATGGGACTACAATCGATGCTCTTGACTACCCAACTCTGAGTTTACAAGGCAGAGCAGGAGTCTACAGATGTATGGCACAGTGAAATCAGTGACTGAACCAGTATAGGGAGCACAGGAAAAAAACATGCCTTCAATGCAGCAGATGCCAGATAAGAGGAGCCAGCATCCAGGGAGGACCATACTGCGAAGGGAAGAAATCATGACTCACAAGCACTTTAAGTTGTTGCCTACTTTGAAAGCAGCTGTCAGAGCATGGAAGAGATCCCTGAAGACCTACACAGAAGAGCCTTGAGTCAGTTGGTTGCAATCATTAACCCTTGGTGTCCCCTGGAGCAACCTTCCACCAAGGCCACCAGCTATCTGGGCTGTCCCTTTCTAATGAGGACACCCCAGAATAAACATGACTGTTCACATGCTCTAATCTTGAACAGGGTGGAAAGATAAGTCTTCCCCCACCCTCCAGGACACCTTCACTTAAACTGGCCAAGCCTCCTCTGATGGTATTGGCAGACATTTCAGGAAATACTAAGTTAGGCTAAAAATTTAGATGTCACAGTAACGTTCTGGACTAATTTCAAACAGCCAGACTACTACAAATACAACCAAAACATAATTTAAACATCGACGCTTCTTATTTTAGAAAGACAACAGCTGCTTAAAATATGAATTGAGAACAATAACTAAGAAAATAGACAAATTTTCACAGGAGCTGAAAGAAAAATGTCTTGTGACAGACATATACATATATATATACATATATATATAGCCACAAAGAACCTTGCCCCACTCCAATCCTAACTTCAAAGGAGAATGAAAATACTGAGATGTGTTATGGCCTCCTCCCTGACTTCCCACACTGAATGCAAGACTCAAATCCAGCACTATTGGCCAGTGCAAAGGAAATGCAAACATGGACTGCTATGGTCTGGCCTGCAAATACAAGCTTCCTCTTCATGTGCATTTAACCTGTCTTCAGAGAGTAGATTAGGAACAACAACAAAAAAAAGGAAGTAGATGGGAACAACTTTATCTTCAGATGTAGCCATGAACAGCACACCACTGAAATGGAACCTGAGAGGCTCTAGTACTGGACACAGAATAATATCCTTTGCTTGGTTGGGGTTTTTATTTTTTATTTATGTTTTCATCCCTCCTTACCTTCTTGCAAATATACTGTGACATCAGAATGGTCAGATCAGCAGACATTTTAGACTAGGGAATTCTCTCGTGCCTGCATTCATGTCCATAAAAACCATATATTTCTCTGTGATCTCTCCATTGAGTATGTGTGGTGGTTTGAATGAAAATGGCCCCCATAGGCTCATAGGGAGTGGCGTTATTTGAAAGGATTAGGAGGTGTGGCTTTGTTGGAGTGGGCGTGGCCTTGTTGGAGGAAGCATGTCACTGTGGGTGGGCTTTGAGGTTTCAGAAGTTCAAGGCAGGCCCAGTGGTTCACTCTCTCTGCCTGCTGCCTGCCAACCCAGATGGAGAACTCACAGCTCCTTCTCTAGCACCAAGTCTGCCTGAGCNCCGCCATGCTTCCTGCCATCACTATAATGGATGAAACCTCTGAACCTGTAAGCNGGCCCCAACTAAATGTTTTCCTTTTACAGGAGTTGCCATGACCATGGTGTCTCTTCACAGCAATAGAAACACTAACTAAGACAGTGCATCTTGCAAGTCACTAAGGTGACAAAAATGCTCACTGGTGCTTACATGGAAGCATTTCCTAAAGGAACTCCAAATATTCACACTATTTTCAGACAGTATTTATAGAACTATTGAAAACTCATTACTCTTGTCATCTCTCTTGGANGTTGGAAAGCAAGCACCATTATCTATACTATTGCCCTAGAGACATTAGTAATTTGGGTCTGGAAGATGTTTACATTTAAGACATACTATGCAGCATCAGTTATGACCTTTTTAGCACCATACTTGTTTGGTCATCTTTTGGTAGTGATTCTAATTCTGTTGCACTATGTAAATTAGGCTGGCCTCTAACTCATAATCAACCTCCCAAGTGCTGGGACTGTAGGTGTGTGCCACCCAGCCTGGATTTCTGGTTATTTCATCTATAGAGTGNTGTANAGGAAATAGATCATGTCCTTATTGATTGGTATCATCAAAGTGTTTGGTGCTTTGAAGTGAGAGCAAGAGAGTTTCTGGAAAAGGCTGAGTGACATTTCCCATCTCCACTAAACTGAGCCGGCAGAAAAAGAGGCCCCAGAAGAAAAGCTATCCTGGACATTTCCCCTTCTNGTAAAATGTCTTGGACTTGCCCTCCCCTATAGAATAGGAGGCAAATTTATTAAAGTTGACACATACACATGCCACAGGGACAAAGATTCTTGGGTATCGAAAAGCCCCCAGATATGTGTGCACCAGCTTTAAGCATCAACTGATATACACATTTTGATTTCTAGTAGTTAACTTCAAGTGGAGACACTCTTTCACTGTGTGTGTGTGTGTGTGTGTGTGTGTGTGTGTGTGTGTGTGTGTGTGTGTTATTTTGTTTGATTCTTTCTTCTCAGAACCAGATTCTTAGGTTACTACCTATCATAGTTTGCTCTCTATCTGTGATAAAAACCATAACTGAAAGAAACTTGGGGGAAGAAGGGAGTTTATTTGGATTACATGTCCCAATCACAGGCCATCATGAAGGGTAGTNAAGGCAGAAACTCGAAGCAGGAACCCAGAAGCAGGAACTAAAGCAGAGAAATGCTGCTTGTTAGCTTGCTCTATATGACTTGCTCAGCCTACTTTCTTATCCAGCCCAGAACCATCTGCCCAGTGGTGGCATCGTTCACAGTCTGCTTGGCCCTCCCACATTAACCAATAATCAAGAAAATGCCATCCGACATATCTGCAGGCCAATTTGTGGGAGGCACTTTCTCAGTTGGGATTTCCCTCTTCCCAGACGACCCTAACTCTTATCAAGTTGATTTAAAAAACAAACAAAAAGAACCCAAAAAACAAAAGCAGCAACAACACAAAAACCTAACCAGTACACTGACTGAACCCATCACCTTTTACATCTTTAGAACAGAACTGCCTGTGTTACTATTTTGGATTACTAAGTTTCCCCCGCCCCCTAAGGACCTCCCTGATACACAGCTCCAAAGCAGGCATACATGTAGAGCAATGGAAAGTTGGCCAAACTATATTATAGCTGGTGTCACTGTGGAAACCATAAGGGAGACATGCCATCNCCATCACCAGATGAAGGCAAAGATTTCAAAGAACAGGGACTTTTGACTGCAATTCTAGTGTCAAAAATACTCTTTCTGCTCAAATGAATGATATGAATGAGACTCATAACATCTTTCCAGTGTGTTCTGTCTGTCGTTGAGCTCTCCCTCCCCTCTCTCCTCCTAATGACCACAAAATAAGAATGCGTGAAGAAAAAAAAACTTTTATTACCCCATCTTCAGATAAAACCCCAGATTTATGTGTATGACCCAGCTACAATCACAGCTTTATGTTGTGAAAATGAGTTCCCTAGTGGCCAGAGACCTTTTCCCCAGATAAACAGGCAATTGACATCCACACTACCTATCGGACTGAAAGGCACCAGGGGAGCTCTGCTTGAAGTTCGGACACACTGTGAAGAAATGTGGATTTGGAGGGACAGCTGCCGTCACTTTCATCTCTTGCCCTCAAAGGACTTGGCTGCAGCTCTTCCTCCTCGGTCCTCATCCTTCTCTCTCCATTTACACCAAAACAATGAGGAGCTGGGAAGGGCAAACAAATGAATCTTTGTAGAAAAGTGAAGAGAAAACCAAGAGGTACAGTCAACTGGGGGGGGTGAAAGGATAGAAAAAAACCTCAGGTTTGCATTTCTGGCTCCAGGGATGAAGGCAAACGGAGGGCCATGTGACTGCTCCTAGGTGTTTGGAAAAGGCTTACCTTTTCCTGATGTCACCCCATTCCAGCCCAGAGCCATTCTTTAAATGTTAGGGTTCCCTTTCTAGTATCTTTCTTTTTTAAACCAATATGCCATTGTTAAAGTGACACTTAAGGAAAGAGAGAATGGTATGCATATGAGAAATATGAGAAAGATCTCACTCCTCATTTTTCTTTTTAAAATCTCAAGATGAATCAGGCATAGAGATCCATGCCCATAGTCCCAGCCACCCAGGAAGTTAAGGCAGGAAGATCTTTTGAGCCCGGGAGTTTAGGACTAGCCTAAGTGACATAATCAGACCTTCAAATTAAATAACAGAAGATGAGGTACCAACCTCTACACATGAGGCTCAGGGAACATCTCAGAAGTGGGGGTGGAAAGACTGTAGAAGCCAGAGGACCAAGAAATCTCTGTGAAACAGTGGTTCTGGATGTAACAGGGAACTATATGCATGAAATCCCAATAACATGGCTGTGAAGACAAGACCTGAATAATGGTAACACCAGTTGACATGCCAGCGTGACCTGGCCCCACCCCTAGATGAAGAACAGAGACAAAGGAATGCTGAGAGAAGAAAAACAGTCTTCCCCAAAGATGAGCTCCCTAAATGGTTATTCAATACCAGGTGGTCAATCCTAACAACATACACACACCAGCAACAATGAATGGGCTCAGCAAGTTGCATTTATGTATTTATTCACAGATACGTACAACAATAATTAAGGAAAAAGAGGGCAGCATGAATTTGAAAGGGAGGGGAGAACAGTAGATGCTGGAGGGAGAAGAGAGAGAAGAGAAAATAATGTAATAACATTTTAATTAAGTAAAAAAAAACTATAAACAAAAAATAAGGTGTGAGAAAGAAATGCAAATAGATAAACACTCTTGTAATCACAGAAAAGCTACCACATGCAACACACATATGCACATACACACATACACGCACACACACACACACACACACACACACATATACACACATATACACACAAAGCACTGGAGCCAAGCCCATTATTGATCTTAGTACCTCCTTCATCCTGGCAGCTTTGTGATCCTAGGAGTTTCTGTGTCTCAGTTTTCTCATCTTTAAAATGAAGGGTAAAATCAGCCAATCTTCCAGAACTACTTCATGGGTCATGTGATTTATGATCAAGCAAGCACTCAGAAGATTAAGTCTCAATAAATGTTAGCTATCCCTTTGTTATGCAAGTTACTTATTTTATGCCTTTATTAATCTATAAAAACAAAAAATCTGATTGGCTATGTAGTCTTTAGAAAAGGTAGGAAGACGTGATGGAGAAGCTTAGAAAATAAATATGACAAGGCAAGCAAGTCAGTTTGGGAGAACTATTTAGAAAAATACATCATTAAAGCGTCGAACAGACAAGAGTCACCCTGTCCACATATCTTTCAAACGTGTCTCTCTAGAGGCATCNTTAGCTCTGACTACTCTTCTCTCATTGGCAGGTTGAGAAAGGAGGCAAAAATNGTTTTTTCCTACAACCTTCCAAATTCCCATAAAGCCAAGTCCAGGAAAGAGGCTGAGTTTATTAATGTTATTTTGGTTAAGTGTCTGAAAATTTTAAAGTTAGCAATTAATTCAAAAATTTTAAATGCATACTCTATACCAAATTATGTGCTAGATACTTCCATACCTCTTGACAGGACCCTTAAGAATAAGAACTATTATCCCGTTTCACAAAGAAGGCAAAGACTGGAAAGGGGAGAGGACGTAGCCAGGTCGGTCTGACCCTAGATTTTGTTGGTTCAACAACTGTACTGTGCTTCTATTTCCATCCTAGGAACACTGATGTTATCTGTTACTATGTAGCCACAATAACTTTTAATGCAAATTGAAAGTAGTTCTCAGTTGTTAAAACTGTGTTATAAGAATAGTACTACCTACCTTTCCTGGGAGAACTTGCCATTGTAAAATGAGATTTTCCCAACTTTGGGGGGAAAAAAATGGCCTGAAAAAACAAAAATCATAGTACTGGTAGATGGTACATGTTTATTCAGGCAGCAAAAAATGAAAAACAAACAAAAAAAGTTTAATGGATCTTGCCAGCTTTTCTCTGAATTGATGAATTCTAGAATTCAATCATGTACAGACATAATCATGCTTTGAACAATCTCTGCTAGATATTATGACTGAAGTTTTCACCAACACCATGGCTTCATCTCTTGGAGCTGCAGGGATGTGCTCTGCCATCTTGCTCAGTCAGAAGTTGATTTTAACAAACTAAGTGGAAAAAAAAAATTCTAAAGCAACCGGAATTAGAATTGAGTCATATGATGTCAAGAAATCACTATTATCTTTTTAGGTGTGAGAATGGCATTACTATTTCAATGTAAGGTTTTAGTGACAGATACCATCTTGAATAGGAATTAAATGACACATTTTGCACTTGATCTCAAGACCAGTAAATGTCAAAAATGGAAGATGAAAGAAGGATGAGGAGAAAATTTGGATTTTTAAATCTGGGTGATGGAGAGAAACGGATGAGCTTAGAGTTTCTGGTAATGAAGACACATGAATGTAATATTAATGGCCTGCCACCACGTGCTGGCATGTTTGCTCCCTGCTCACTGTGGGAGCTCGAACGATTTACTCTCCTGTAAAACGAGAGAAGAACGTCTCATTTGTGGGAGGTTTTGGTTTGTTTTTTGGAGGGGAGGGGTGGATAACACGAGATGCTTGGCCCTAAAGAGGTGTCCAGTCAGTGTCCGTGGCTTCCCCACCGGCTCTCCTCCCCTTTTAAGTGTCATGTACAAATTTAAATGGTAAAATGGCATTTGGGTGGTAGGTAATCACATTCCACCAAATGCGCTTCGATAGCATCTTAAAAGAAATGGATTTCTGTAGTGTAATTATATTACTCCATTTATAGCAATAAAACATATAGAAACATGTTCGGAGACCTCACTTTGGTGGAGTAAGACACAACTGGAATAGGAAGTGATGGTTACTTGAAAGTGGTTCTTAAAATGCTGCTCAGCAATTAATTTTTTTAATGTAACATTTCAAAGTTTTATCAGATTATTTTGACTGTAAATATATTTCATCAATTAATGTGTTTGTGNCAATACAATACAATTTGCACAACACTATCAAAATACCTCAGCCTGTATCATAGATACATTGCTTAAATTTCTGCTTAATACAACTTTATGGAAATCTTTTAAAATAAGAACTGATGCTGAAAAAAAACTTCAGCCACTTTGTAACTAAAACACTGTATTTCTCTGTTAATATAAATAACGATGTCCATAGGCAGGCACACTCTTTTTACTTGTATAACGCTGAGGGTTGTTAATGAAATAACGAAGAATTATGTCTAAACTAGACAGTCTTTGAAGTTTCATGAATCTCAGCCGTGAGGGATACTTGAAGAAGAATAATGACCCAGAGGCATCTCTTCCCTACTCTGTCTCTCAGGTCACCCCATTATCGCTTATGGAGACTAAATGTGATGCTTTAGAAGGCAGTTATTTTTGAAACTTTTACAAAAGAGCCAATTCTGTGCCACATGGACAGTTTAAATTTTCAATTAAGAAAACACATTCATCATTTCACTAATACAAACCTGTGCCCAGACAGTTCTAAAGGGCAGTGGAGCAATTTCATACGCTAAATCCTGTCAAAAAGAACCTGTCAAGGGATGACGAGAGGAACTCTAGCTTTGAAGCTTGGAGAAAAAAAAATGTATTTCTCTATGAAAAACCATCCATCTTTAGGATCTGTTTCATGTTTCTTCAAACGTTCCATGTCAGCCCTTCCTCCAAAGCAAGGTTTGAGATGGAGTTATGTAATTTATTGTCATGCTTTAAGCATATTATTGTACTCTGTGATAGTTTTGGACTGTTTTGTTCTTCATAGGTCTCTGGAAACAGTGAGCTGACTCTGGACTGACTTTTGCTGTGGAGAATAGAATGGTGGCAGGATGTCCAGAAACAAGAGGCTAATGGGAGTACTAGGCTAATGGGAGTAATAGAGTAGGGGTGGGGATGTTTTTAGCAGAAAGAACATTTTGCTAATTTGAAAGCTGCAACCTAAAGAATTTGTGCTCTGAGCACAGAAACAGGATGGCACTCNTGGCTAACTGCAAATATCACTAGGGGCATGAACTTTGTGTCTAATACAGTGTCACTAAGTCCAACAGCTGCATGCAAGAGGGAAAGTTGTATCTGTTGGGTGTCTCCTTGGTGGCATGATGAATGGCAGGGAGATCCTTTGCATATTTCATCTTATGTCATATGTTGCATGAGGCAGCTGCTCTTTCCCAGGGCGTAGATAGGGAAATGGAGACTCAAAGGAATTGAGGAATCTATCTTAAGCAGTCTCTCAGGTAGAGCTGAGCCCCAGTGTGTTCATCCTGAAGCTTGTGATTTTCCCACAGCAGAAGTTGATTCACTGCAACCACAAGGTGCTGCATTCTCTGTGCNCCTTACTTAGTTCATCAAGAACAGATAAGGGACTTGTGGGGTGATCCTGTCAGCGCAAGACTTTTAAGCCATAAGTTAATGAAAATCAATGCGGAAATGTATCTAAATGACANAGACACTGAAGTTAGGAACTGCGTGAGACAGCTTCAACCATACGTCCATCATCTGAATCCACTGTTCTTCATCTCTGTGTGGTTCATTGCATCCTCTGAGANTCTGACAACAGCTAAGAAGTTGAATATTCACACAAACCTACAGAGAGATGAAGGACCACCCCACATACACGTACATTGCTGGTTTGGGGGTTCTTAAACCCTTCCTCATCTTATTCAGTATAAAATGCATATAGACATGAAAATATTTGTGCATGCCAGTGAAGGACTCTTCGGATGCCCTTAGGTACCTGGTGATCACAAATTGTCTCAAACTTGATCACTGTGGCAGCACAACTTTTGAACGAATCCATCAATGGCAAGGATTACTTACCTAAGGCCTTGGATAGTGAATTCACTCATCTCGAGCAAATCCATCAGGAGGGAACCACACAAGAGAAACATAATGGCTTGTAAAACCTGTGACATTATCCCACCGCTTGGAGCTCTGGATAATGAATGAGCAGTTAGTTTTATTTTCACGCATCAGATGAAATTTTGTCCTAATTATTGCATGTAAATCAGTGCCAGACCAGACTGAGCAGGCTATGGGACTCAAAACCTGACAAAATTGAACGCTTCATCCACAAGTCAGCCTCCTATTAAAGAGGAAGGAAGTTATAAGAGGAATCAGAACCTCGCTGTCCACCACCAACTCTCTCCCCCCAAAATGAGAAGCTTCAAGAAAAGCCCAACAGAAAAGTGAAGCAGTAGATGACACAAATAACAACATGAGAATTTAAAGGGGTGCTTGTGTATGGAAGGGGGTGCTTGTGCATAAGGCAGGCACTTTAGCCAGCTAAGCAGGGATTATGTACAGTCAGAGGTTAGAAAATAGAAAGAAAGAGAGAAACAAAAAAA
>LZPO01097099.1:359984-370705 GCA_001675575.1 Neotoma lepida
GAAGGAAGGAAGGAAGGAAGATAGGAAGAAAGGAAGGAAGAGAAAAAGAAAGAAAGTTGGCATAGATGGAGCATTTCAAGACACTGGCATCATGATAAATTAGTGTATTCTGACCATTGTTATTACTTCCTTTCTATATTTTCATATGCAGTGTCTATTTGTTAATATTACAGACTCAGCAAGGTAATTTCTGCCTTGGGATCTGCCACCAATTAGCTCTGAAAATTCAAGAATGTCTCTCTGGGACTTAATGAGATTTCCTCAGTCTTTCTAACCGTCTGGAATACTGGAAAGCACAGCAGACATGCATGAAAAACCATTCAGTGGTACAACAGAATCAGGAAAGAGGAAACAATGCCACCAAATCCAGTGGGGTCACTCTCTGCTTCTTCTAGGATGAGGGGAGAGAGCTGAACACTTGAATGGATGGATCCAATTCTNTTTTTCCTTCTAAACTAAACTGAAAGCCTGAAGACATGGCCAGACAGGGACCAATCAACAAAGGAGGCAGTCCATTCCCAGCACCACCCAGTCTCTGCTTCAGCCTTGGCACCTCGGATGCTGTGCTCTTTTCTCCCATCCTCTCTGCCACCTGCAAAANCTTGGCTGCTGCTCTGCAGGCCCATCTTCTGAATTGCCTCTCACCTCAGAATGAGTCTGTGACTGCACTGGGGGCACGAAAGGAGGCTCAGTTACCTCATCAGAGGCTTGGCAGGGACCAGGGAAGCAGCAAAACAATGCACATACATTGTTCCATAACCACATTAAACTTGGGCCTCTTCGATTCTCTTAGGTACTTTTAAGGAAAATAACCGTATTAAGCCAGTTTACACTAAGCTACGAGTGATCCATAATTCTTGCCTATCCTAAAAATAATGTTATTTTCAATAACATCTTTCAGAGAGGGGACAGAGAGAGATCATCACTTTTGATGAACTGGTAGAAAATAAGTCCAGCAAAATCAATTTTTTAAGCAAGCTTTTAGTATGAGGGAATATGTAAGAACAGGTAGGTCAGAATTATGATGTTAGAGTCCTGCACCTATTTTACACAATTCCTTCCATTCCTCCTGTTTTGAATCCAGAGTGACACTTGGAGTGTTCTTGCTGACCCTCCCTTCTGGCCAGACAGATTCCCAGGCTAAGATTGGCTGCGACTCTGGCAGCTGGGACCGGGATAAACATTTGTAACTGTCTGTTATTTATAAGTTGGAAGCTGTTTATGTTAGTAAGATTTCTGGAATTCCATCACTACATTTGTGACAAATAACACAAACACCAAGTCAATGCCTAAAACCAAATCAAGAAACGGAACACGTCCTTTTTTGAGCCGTTTTACTCTTTGCTTCTTTTCGATGTTCAGAAAACATCAGGGAAGGGGTGGCATAGGAAGCTGCATGTTTTGGGTGGTCCTGAGGATGGTACTCAGCATTTGGGCAGGCTGGGCTAGCACTCTGCCACTGAGCTACATCACCAGTCCTGAAAAGGGTATTTCGCTTATTTATTTTATTTTTTTTGACAGGACTCACTACATAGCACCACCGGCCTGCAACTCTCTGTTGTAGACAAACTATCAGACATCTGCCTGCTTCTGCCTCTTCAATGCTAGGACTGCTTGTACCACCATGCCCGGCCTGAAAGAGATTCCTAGTGATTGCTTACTTAAAGGTTTCCAAACACATAATTTGGGAGGTCACAAATAATGTGATGTCTCTATGTCCTTTGAGCTTTATAAAAGTGATTTAGAGATAATGAGAGCAAGGTCTAAAACCATGCAGTATCTACAGAAGTTTGTGCATGCACATATATGAACAAGTAGTTATATGAACATATGACTATAAACACAAATACATATATATCTATGCATGTGCATAGATACACATATTTACATAGGTGGATTCTGTTCTAAATTTATATCCTTGGTCATTCAATTGACACACTTATGTTAAGATTTTAAAATTTTCATTACCTTTTAGTGTGTGTGTGTGTGTGTGTGTGTGTGTGTAAATGCCACAGTGTTTCTGTAGAGATCAGAGGAAAACTTGTGGGAATCATTTCTCTCCTTCCATCATTGGGTTCCAGGAGACATACACCAATTTAGCAGGGTTGGCAGTGTCTTTATCCACCAAGCCATCTCTCTGGCTCAAGAAGATCATTTTTCACTTTTCCCACCTTAGAATANTAACAATTTGCTAATGACACACAGGTGATTAAAAACAGCCAAACCCGAAAGCAAGAGCATTCATCGTGGGGCATGCACCTCCATGCACCTACTACCTTAACCAGCTTAACTTTTCAAAAAATGCATTGTTACTACTTCTCACAGCTTGATTTCGGAGCTAAGTCAACTAGTGACTTGATAAAGCCTGTTCTGACTACAGGCTTAGCAGCAGTAACTAGATGTATAACCCACATTATTCCAAATATCTAGAACCATCCTAGTCTAAACTGCAAAAGATCCCTAGGTAGGAGGAAGGTCAGGTTTCTGGACCAGAGGTGATTAGGATGAGAGCACTAACATGACAAATTTGAAGACTATGTAGTCTTTTTCCTGCTAGCGTTTCTTTGGGGAAGGGAGTCTCCTCCTCAATGATGGAGGCTANATTAAGGATTTTGGAAAAATGACTGGTAGGCAAAAATGCATACAAGAGGAACAGGAAGTGGAAGGCATGCCCTGTAAAACCCAAGCATAGACTGAACCAATGGGAAAAAGACTCTAGAGCAGTGTTTCTCAACATGTGGGGCACGACCCCATAGGGGTCACATATCAAATAGTTACATTACAATTCATAAAAGTAGCAAAATTACAGTTATGAAGTAGCAATGAAATATTTTTATGGTTGGGGGTCACCACGACATGAGGAACTGTTTTAAAGGGTCACAGCATTAGGAAGGTTGAGAACCACTGCTGTAGAGTCAATAATGTTGAATCTCAGGCCTACATTTGCCACTCACTAGCTGTATGACCCAGGACATGGTTCTGACCTTTTTCCTCATCTACATAATGAGTGTAACAGAGCCCAAACCGTGGGTGGTCTGTGAGCCATTTATATGCTATGTCTCTGGCACAGCAGCAACAATAGCTGTAGATCTTACTAGATGGCCATAATAGGAAAGAATAACTCCAATCCACCCTGGTCTATCTGCTCCAGTCTATATAGACTTGGAACTTTATGTATTCGGGACTGTTCTTCTGGGCAAACTGTCATATGATGGAATAAACGACATTCTCATCATAGACACTTAAACAAGTAGGGTTCTGAATAGACACGAGGTCCTTTCGGATTATAGCTCAGTAGTCAAATCCCGATGTGGATGTGGGTTCAGTCCTACCCAATACATGCATACATATTTGTGTGTGTGTGTGTGTGTGTGTGTGTGTGTGTGTGTGTGTGTGTATTAATGAGCTAATGGAGAAAAACTTGAACCTTTACCTAATACACTAACATTTATAATGTGAGCAAAACAACTTAGTGAGGAAGACGGAATTTGGTTCCTCTTAATTAACCCCCTTTGTAGAAGTAAGTTTAAGCTTAGTTCCTCCAGTGACTGAATATGTGACCAAAGAGGTTTGAACATTCCCTCCAAAACTCATATTGAAGCTTGTCCTCATGACATGAGGGGCAGGGCGGTCAAGAGCTGAGTTGGTCACAAGGGCCTCTTGAGCAGTTGATGGCATCTTCATGGTGGTGGATTGGTTACCACAGAACAGATTACACTGTGCAAGTACCTTTGTGCTCNCTTCCCCTCCTCTCTAACCCTCCTTCTCCCTCTCCCTTTCTTCCTTCTCTTCTTTTCTCCACCTTGCCCTTCTCAAAATGCTTTGCCACAGGGCACTAGGCCCCTCACTAGATTCCAGCACCTTGATATTGGACTCCCATCCTCGACGCTGTCAGAAATAAACTGCTTCTCTCCTTAAATTATCCAGTCTATGGCATTCTACAGCAATATAGAATGGACTAGGCTTGAAAACAAATTTACTTACATTTTGAAACCTCCATTTTCCTTATACATTAATGTCCTGCTCATCTTTCAGGGCTATCATGAATGTCAACATAAGATAATGTATATAAAAGAGCTTGGTGAACTGTACATCCTAGATAAATATGACTATATCTATTACAAAAATTAAAGTTGTTCAACAATGATGCTCAAGCCTTCCTGTAAAATTGCTTCCCTGTCATCAAATTTAATACAAAGCAGATCTTTCTCAGAGCTCATCAAAGATCATTTACATAATGAAATATCTCTGTAATGTCATTTTAAGGGGATGCAGAATGTGGATCAGGCCCATTATACAGGGAGGCTCCAATTCTCAGGTTTGCCATGCCATACAGAAGGATTTTTCATATTTACACTTTAATGAATCCAACAATCTCACCAAGGAACTCATAGCACTGTTGAAATGGTTGCTTTTTAATAATGTGTTTCTTATTTCAAAACACATACAAGTTGTGTACTTTGCTTCTCAGTGGTAATTGCTATCAATATTTTAGGTCACAAATTCCTGCTTTTTAAAAATATGACAATGTAAGGCTGAGGAGACAGTTCTGTGGACAAGGTGTCTCTCCCGGAAANGGGCAGCAGAACTGTGGTCACCAGCATAGTGGTGTGTGTCTATAACACTAACACTAGGCAGGCAAAGACAGACAAATCTCCGAACGTGCTGGCCAAGCAGCCTAGTCAAGTACTGTCTGTTCAGTGAGGAACTCTGTCTCAAAGAGTCAAGTGGCAAGTGATGAAGGAAGGGGCCTAACATTGCCCTTGGCATCTGCATGCGCATATGCACACAAACCCACACTCACTCATACAACAACATGATAACAATAGCAATAAGTAAAATTATGTCCATATAAACCTAGAAACACAGAGACATAGATATTAACTAGAGTTACCAAGAAGCTTTCTGGACTGTAGTTTTCGTAGGCCATCTTTTTGTTCAATAATCTATCTCAGATGCCTTCATGCCATCACAACAGCAGTAATTTAATGACTTTGTAATATTACATTGAACACACCTCCTGCTATTTATTCTTCTAGCCTGAGCTGTGAGCTATGTTGTCTGTCCCCTCGCTTTCTATTTTGAACGATGTTAAGCGCATTCTTGTTGCTACATCATTGGTTCAGAACAAATTGCATATCGCTTAAGGGCTATGAGATGTAACAAAGCTGGTGGTAATGATTGCTGAATTTCCTTTCAGAAAACATGCCAGCTGGTGCTTATTAGAGTAGTTATTTTCTGCTGTTGTTTATACTGATACTACATGTTTTTATTATTACATATTTGCTAAAGAATGCTTTAAGGGCTGGAAAGATGGCTTAACAGTTAAGAGCACTGGCTGCTCTTCCAGAAGACCCTGGTTCAATTCCCAGCATCCACATAGTGGCTCACAACCACTTGTAACTCTAGTTCTGGTATCTGATGCCCCTGTCTGGCTTCTGAGAGGGCACCAGGCAAGCATGTAGTATACAGACATACATGCAGGGAAGGTGACCATACACATAAAATAATTTTAAGAGTGCTTTAAAAACATAAACAGCCCCCAAAACATCACATTTCCATTACTCCTCTACCTGATTAATCAGTTTAATCATCAACACTTTGCCATGCATTTTTATGGTATTTGTAAGAATTTGTATTGTGTTTTATTGTACGATTTTTAGTACTTTGGTGCATTTACCTTATCAATTTCTAAAAAGTTATTTTCCGAAACATACCTTGCAAATACTTTCTTGTGTTTTAATGTTCATTTCCGTGCTTTTGGTGCTGGGAATCAAAATCAACCACTACATTTTCATTCTCTGAATCTTGCTTGGGGTGAATTTTGATGTGGGGTTCATTTTCATCTCCATTGCTCAGATTTTTGCTCTCTGACCCTCCACCTCCTGTGTGGGCTTCCCCACTCCTTTCTAGCTCTCCCCTCCAACTGGAATCAGTTTGATATCTACTGCATAGGCAACAATCTTATTTTTTCCCTCAAATAACTGAACAATTTTCATAAGACATTGATTTTTNAAAAAAAAATTATCCTTTTATGCTTGATGGAAAAGACTTGGTGCTCCTGGGCTTTTACACAGTTTTATTCTGTCTCATTTAGCTCTCTGGCCCCTAATGCCCTGGTACCATACTGAATAGATTACTTTGGTTTCATTAGAAAATTTTTCCTATTCATGACTGAGAAATTTTATTTCCTTTTTACAAAATACTGTAATTACCAAGACAATAGCTGTTTTGGCTGTTTGGTTTTTTTAATAATATATCATAAATATTTAAATTCTGATTGGCTTCCGTGTATACAAGTATGTCCATACACACATAGGCATGCACACACACACACACACACACACACACATTTCAAGGCTGGCAGAATACCTAACGTCTAATCACCACATATCACTTTTAATATTTAATAAATAAGATCTAGCTTTATCCTAATATCACTTCTATTTGTTAAATTTTTAAACAAATATTGCTTCTATTTCCTTACTCTTAATAGATAGAAACAGGCATACACACTTCACCCAAACATAGAATCAGGAGTGTATGTGAACAGGGCATGAGGCACTCCAACTTCCCTAAAGTAAAAAACTGTATCAGTTGGATGCAAAAATAATTTCCACTTGCAGACAAATCAAGTGTGTGTGGAAAATGAGGCAAGTTTCTAAAGTTTCTAGGCTTACTGACACCATTCATTTTCATACTGTTTCTCCATTGCAGCAGAGCTGTGGATGACATGTTGATTTTGTTCATACTGCCCAGGGTTGCCTTGCTGACCCAAAAATTCATCACGCTGATTTGTGCTGGCACGTAGGGCTTGGTATTGCTTGGCTTGTAGCCTTCTTAATATTCTCTGGTTATTCTTCTGATTTCTAGTAACTTTAATTTTAGAGTCAGCACTACATTGCCATTCTAGCCATTTCTAATAATTTCTATTCTACTTTTTTTCCTGTTTCCTCTGCCCATTGCTTGTCAAGCAGAGCCTGCCTTCAGTTGTTTTGTCGTTACCCCCTCCCCCCTAGTTGCTGTGATAAAACACTCTGGCAAAAGCAACATAAGGGACAAAGGTCATTCTGCCCCACAGTTCAAGGGTACAGTCTGTCATGGCAGGAAAGTTAAAGCTTGAAGCAGCTGCCACATTGGATGTGGAATCCGGAAGCGAAGAGGGCTGAATGCATGCCGCTGCTCAGTGCCCTTTCTCCATCTCTCCAGCCCAGGATTCCCTCCAGGAAATGGTACCACTCCCGGTGTCTGGATCTTCACAGCTCAAATCAGTCAAGACAATTCCCCACAGGCATGCCCAGAGGCCCATCCCCCAGGCGATTCTAGACCCAGTCAAGTTGACAATTAAGACAACTATCACAAATCCCCAAAAGAAACAGCAGAAAATACCAAGCATTTCATTGTGTGATTTTAATTATGTAATGTATGCATATGTCCTAGCCATAGTTTGAAATCCACTAAAACAAGTGAAGTCCTATTGAACAAAAATTACCTTCAGGTGCAAAGGGCTTCCAATGATTTAAAAAGTTTTACAAAGCTTCTGTATTTTGATTTCTGTGTTTAAACACAATACAGTGCCTGTAGCCAATGTTAGATAGTCCTTGTCATGTGTCAGAACTCTGGTCAGGACTTCTCAAACATGATCTTCATGGTGAATGCTGAGAATGAATCCTAAGATGTATTACTATTATTATCCCTCACTTGATAAATTAGAAAATGGAAGCACAGAGAAGTTAAACCATCTGTCTGGAGACACACAGCCAGGAAGCACAGAGCTAGGCAGCCAGAGTTACCAAAGGCAGGCATCATCACACTGACATTGAATGTGGCCTTCATTTCAGAAACCATGAAGGTGATAAATTTTGTTTCAGTATTGACCTGTAGGTTTCAAGATCAGTCAGCAATGAAACATGACTGATATATTTGGAGGTTAAAGTGCATAAAGTTCTGAAGCTCAGGACTGAACATGTTTTACAACTGCTTTTAACTGCTATGAAAACTGTCTTAGTCTGTTTAGTGTTTCTATAGCAAAATACCAGAGGCTGGGAATGTTACAAAGAAGAGAAAACCTGGGGCTGGAGAGGTGGCTCAGAGGTTAAGAGCACTGACTGTTCTTCCAGAGGTTCTGAGTTCAATTCCCAGCAACCACATGGTGGCTCACAACCATCTATAATGAGGTCTGGCGTCCTCTTCTGTATATATAATAAATAAATCTTAAAAAAAAAAAAAGGAGAGAAAACCTTCAGTAACAGGTTCAGTTGTTTGGTGAGGGGTACTATTTGCTCCTGAGATAGTTGCAATGTTAGTAAACTTTCCATGCCAATAACTATCTGAAATTAATCAATTTATGAAAAGAAAAGGTTTACTTCCCTCCCTCATCCCATTTTGGAGGTTTCATTCAGTCATCAACTGTGGTGAGGCAGCTCAGCTTGGCAGAAGCACAGAGCTAGGCAGAGCACAGCTGCTCAACATCTGGCCAGAAAACAAAAGGAAAGAAGGAAGTGGCAAGATCCCACAATCCCATTCGAGGGCAAACACCCACTGATCCAAAAACCTTTTATTGGGCCTAGAATCTTAAAGTGTTTAGCTGAGAGGCTGAGTCTTTATCACAAGGGTTTTGGGTTTTATTCAATATTTTGACCATGCCAGGCACATCGTTTCCACACCTGTACAAGGAAACAACAGAGTGAAAGATGATAGAGTAAATACACCAAATATCACAGGAAGCTCCTTTATTATACAAAGAACTCATTGGCAAGGAGAGGAGNCCTCAAGACCTAATCAGCTCTTCAAGGCCCTAACTCTTAATGCTATCACATTGGCCACTAAGCTTCAACACCTGAAGTTTGGAGGAGACACAGTCAAACCATTGCACTGAGAATAAAAGTACAGATTTATAAGAAATCAAGAAAGTGTTGGGGTGAACAGGTGCTGCTCAAGTTATGCTGGTGTCACAGCCTGACAAACTCACTGTTAGTTCTTAGTCACTGCTCTGTTGCTGTGGAGAGACATCATGACAAAGGCAACTATCCTAAAAGAAAAAATTTAAAATTGGAGGCTCCCTTACAGTTTCAGAGAGTCAGTCCATCATCATCATGGTGGGGAGCACGGTGGCATGTTGACAAGTCCTGGAGCAGTAGATGAGAACATTCTGATCTATAGGCAGAGAGAGAGACTCTGGGCTTGGTGTGGGCTTTTAAAACCTCAAAGCCCATCTCCAGTGACACACTTCCTCCAACAAGGCCATACCTCCCAATCCTTCTAATCCTTTTAAATAGCACCACTCACTGGTGACTAAGCATTCAAATATATGAGCCTATGGGGGCCATTCTTAATCAAAGCACCACATCCATTATTTACTGAAAATCTCATAAGGTAGAAATGCATTTAAATCACCTAATCTANGGGATATTATGGTTTAGCCTAGTCCATCTTAAGCCTGCCCAGGACATATTAGCCTATGGTTGAGAAGAATCATGAAGCATTTACTTTAAAAAACATTTTGCCTGTATGATATTGAAACCTGTTCATGAAAGCACTAGTAACAAACTGTACTCCAGAGAGTTGTTTCTGTATGACTGAATGGCTCATAGGAGACTGTGGCTCATACCATAGCCAACATCTCAAAAAGAGGGTTATATGTCTTTCACTATCCTCAAAGCTCAAAATTCAAAATTGACAGTGCTCTATCTTCATAACACATATCACTTTCACAACATTTTAAAGTTGAAAACTCATAGGACAAGACTTCAGAAGTCAAGGACTGTGTGTCCACCTATCTATGTATAAAACAGAGCAGATGAAGACTCAGTAGGTGCTTGCTGCTAAGCCCGATGACCTGAGTTTGATACCTGGGACCTACATGGTGGAAGAAAAGAACTGACTCCTGCAAGTTGTTCTCTGGCCCTCCACACTGATGTTGTGGCGTGTATAAACACTCATACAAACACAAATATAAATAAGGTATAATTTTAATGTACAAAGTTTTGAAATACTACATTATGAGTAATAAGGACAGAAACATCACATGGCAATATTAATGAACTTGATGCCTCGAAGCTTATNCCAAGACATGAGTTAAGGCAATGTTAGAGGAATGGAGAAGCAGTTGTTGGTCAATATTGTGCATGCTCAGAACATTCCAAGCTACTGATAAGAAAATGCAACCGTTAGGCTCATCCCAGNGTGGCTGGCTTATGAGACTTTAAGTCTTCTACAGCAAAGGGGACAAGGTTTGAATTACAACAGATGGCTGCCTAATGAATGCATCAGANAGGGGAGGGAGCAGTCCAAGAGTTAAGTGTAAGGAAGAAGAGCCAAGATTTTAAATAAACATTGTCAAGCACATACTTTGGTTCTCATCATACCAAGGGCTTGAAAGGGTATTTTAAAACTTAAAAATGTTCTTCATGCTACCAACTCCATACAAACAATACTGACCCATCTGCAAAGACATGACCGAGTTTTAAGATGAATGTGGAATTCAGATATAAAAAATTGAACAGACTTCAGTGAGATCATATTGGGTGCTATGCTGTTATGTTTTATTATCTGTGGCTGAAGTTTCTGGAAATTATTAGAAACCTGAGAATGGAAGCTGGGGAGAAGGCTCAGTGTACAAACTGATTGCTATGCAAGCCTGTGGACCTAAGTCCACATTCTTAGCACCCACCCACATAAAAAGCTGGGCGTGGCTTGGCTACTTGCACCTGTAATCTCAG
>LZPO01097099.1:394193-416030 GCA_001675575.1 Neotoma lepida
CTGCTGGTTGCCAGGTGGTTAGAGGATAAAGAAGCAGGACGGGAATTGCTCTCTTAAACCACTTCTAGGCAGGGAGTTCCGCTTTGTAGTTTCACCCCGCCCCACCCCCACTTTACAGCACTCGGCCCCTTTTAAACAAGTCCGCCCCTCCCATTATCATCATTGCCAAGATTCCAGATTTCTGTAACAGTCTCCTTATTTGATTCCCTCATTTGACATTTAGGTCTCTTTAATCTATTTGCCACCCTAGAGCCACTGTGATCTTTTAATAAACAAACAAATTCCCAAGCTCTGGCCGCATTCATTCATTGCCAGGGTCTTGGTGGCTGGCCTAGCTAGTTCCTCCTACCCTGTGCTCTGATTGCACCTCCTCTGCTGTGCCATGGCAGAAGCCCTCATGATGGCCGGCCCACTCTCCCTAGCTGACGCTTTTTCTTTCAGATTTACATACTTTTCCCTTGGAGAGNTTTTTCTATGAGTCTCCCCGTCCCCCTTCCTCTCAGTAACTTGTTATGGATTCCAGGCTGACTTTGAACTTGTGGTGCTCCGGCCCCCACCTCCTGAGTGCTGGATTACAAGTGCGCATCTCTGCTGGGTTTGGTTTATTTTCTGCCCAGCATCTGGTGAGGGCCTCATGATCTACAACTGGGTGAAGGGCACCAACGGTGAGATAGGCAAACACGTTGGAGAAAGGCCATTTTTACCAGCCAGTCCCCAGTTATGAATGGATTGATCTGTTCTGGAGGGCTCTTACAATCCAATCACCTTTCCAAGGTCCTATCTTTCAAAAACTCTGACACGTGATTTCAGGGCCTAAGTTCCAACATATGAAATTGGGGGGGCGGGGCACATTCAAATCATGCCACCTCCCTCGTTCCTTCCAGGGCATTAAAAAAGCAAAAGCAAAAGCAAAAGCAAAAACAAAAACAAAAACAAAAACAAAAACAAAACTGATGCAGTGGCTCCAGAGATGGCTGAGGGGATAAGACCGCTTGCTGGGCAGACATGAGGAGCCGAGCTGAAATCCTCAGCACTCTCATAAAAAGCTGGCCATGGCCTGGAACACACATCTGTAACCCCAAACTGTGGACAGTGAAGATAGCGGGCTCTCTGGGGCTTTCGCCCAGCCTTCTGGTCTCTGCAAGTACACCAGAGGTNCGCACACACCATATACACATACCTACGCATGCACACATGCAAACCCAAAATCAAACAAGAAAAGAATTGTGCCTTTCTGTAGCTCAGAGAACTTGCCTGGCATGCATACACAAGAGGCCTTCGGTTTCATCTATAGCACCACAACAGCCAACAAACACGCTACCTTAATCACTAGGCATTCTTTCCTTGCTATTGTGAGACAAAGTTACTATGTAGCCCAGGCTGGCCTAGTCCTTGCTAACCAGGCTGGCCTTGAACCCACAGATCTGTCTGCTTCTGCCTCCCAAATCTGCCTGGATCATCAAGCCTAGCTTATTTCTAATAACATACGAAAATGCATTCACAGACTATATTTAATATAACATTTTTGTTGTATTAGAAGAGTTTCATCAATTATTATGCATACATATACAATAAGAAAAACTAATTCACAAGTTGCTTGTGAATATTTCTTAAATTTACATTTATTACAAATTTCTCACTCAACAGTGGCATGTTTTGCAGATATTTAATTGTGTTTACTACTACTATTGTTTTACAGTTCTCTTTTGGATCAATTATTTTGTCACAATTTAAACTTTTTTGGCTGAGAGTGGTGGCACACGTCTTTACCTTCAGCACTTGGGAGGCAGAGGCAGGCGGATCTCTGTGAGTTCTAGGCCAGCCTGGCCTACAGAGTGAGCTCCAGGACAGCCAGGGCTATGTAGGGAGAACTTGTCTCAAAAAACCCAAACCAAAACAAAATCAAAACTTTTTCTACAGCCAAGAAAAACTCAAAGGCTCTAAGCATTGGGCAGATACTGCTCATTTATTCCCAACCTGCAGCTGTCTTTTTTCTCAAGGACATTTTTTGCAAACTGAGGGGACGTCCCTCTCCTTCCTACATNTAGGGGTAGGGAAATGATCTATTTGTGCCCTAATGGGCTTAGCTCACCATTGCCGAAATCATACACTAACAGTTTTAAGTAGCAAAGAGTACCTGAAAAGTCCTCCCCACACAAGTGTGTGTGTGTGTGTGTGTGTATGATGAGTATGCTTGTGTGCTATGGCATGTGTTCAGAGGAGGTCAGATAATATTAGGTGCCTCACTTTCTGCCTTGCTTTTGCATATGCCAGGCCGAAACTTTGAGCTACAGGCAGTGTTCTTGCCCTCACCGCTGTTCATGAAGTAGGAGCAATGGGATAATAGACTTGTGCTACTGTGCCTGCCTTTTCCATGGGTTCTAGAGGATTTGAACTCAGGTCTTCACATTTGNACAGCACGCTCTTTAGCCACTGAGCCATCTCCTCAGACCCTTAAAGGTTCTCTTATAATGGTTTTACATATAAAGGTTTCTTTTACAGAAGCTGGGCTGACAATAATAAATGCCCTTTCTCTGTCCCTCATTCAACTAGGGAAGATGGTTGTATTTGAAAAGTATATAAAATAACATTCATCTTAGAGAACTTGAAAATGAAAAGATGTTTAGTAAAAATCATCTATAATAGAAACTGTACCCCTAAGATTGCCAACATTATGATTTTTTTATATTTTAAATGCATACCCACACATCAAAATCATACCATGTATATAATTTGTATCTGATTTTTACTTATATTAACATTGGCAATTATTAATTAATAGTGATTATACCATTGTATTTCTGGGAATGTAAATCTAGGGGGTGGGGGAACCTGGCTGGTGGATTGATTGTTTGGGAGCTGTACATTGAGCCCCATACCCTGAGCTATGTCCCCAATCTGAAGCAATCATTTTTTATGGATGCATCACATGTTCTGAATGTTACTCATGGATCTGCTGTAATTCACTTGTTCTTCTTCCTTCAGTGGAAGTTTCTGTTTCTGCTATAAAGATCCANATGCTCAAGACCTAACACCTGGTATGTTGACTCCTGTCCACCAGGAAGACACCACTTCCTGTCTTCCACGGCTCTAGGTTAACTTCTTATCCTCTGAATAGAAACTGAGTAATAAAGACAATCCAAGAAACAACTGGCCCTTGTGCCATTTTTTTTTAAGCTCCATCCTTTCCAAGTCTGATCTCCCCACACCAGGCTAACCATATTGATACCAACTCAATGGTACATTCTTGGAATTGCTGCCACTATCCAGGAATTCCCAGCCAGCTATGGAAGCCAGAAGGATGGCCATAGATATTTAAGTTGGAGTGAAAAATCCCTAACTAACTTGTGTAAAAACCCAGCCAGAAGGGGTTTGGATATCATACCCCAGGATTCACCGATAGCGAACTCCACTACACCATGACAGTGTCTTCCCACAGAAAGTAACTCAAAGTATCATAATTGAGTTGCTGGAGCCTACTTAACTGCATTTGGACCTCACTTGTCTTTTAGCTAGGTGTGACAATATATTAACTTTAATAAAGGTCTTCCAAGTGTTTTGAATGGCAATGTTATAGAACATACCACATAAGATGGAAGGGACCTCATCCTACAGCTCACTGTGACTTCTACATAAAGCAGTGAGAAGGGCCTGTGGGTGTAGCTCAGTTGGTAGTGCTTGCCTACCATACACCAAATAAACAGGGGTTGTTTGGTACAGAACGGTAAACGGAGGCTTTTCTCTGTCTNCCCTGGCCTGCAGTCNTTCCAAATAACCACTCAGAGGCTTATATTAATTATAAATGCTTGGCCTGTGGCTTAGGCTTATTACTAACTAGCTCTTACATTTAAGTTAACTCATTTCTATTAATCCATTTATTGCCACGTGGTCTGTGGCTTACCGGTGCTTTGGCATCTTGCTCCTTCCTCGGCTGCTGGCGTCTCCTGACTCTGCCCTTCCTCTTCCTAGAATTCTCCTAGTCTGGCTTTCCTGCCTAACTTCCTGCCCAATGAGAATAATTACTTAACCAATGAGAGTAATACATATTCACAGTGCAGAANAGGTTCCACAGAAGACCTATAATCCCAGCACTTAGAAGGTAGAGTCAGGAGGACCAGTTCAGTTCAAGGCCATCCTTAGCTATATACCAAGTTTGAGGCTGGACTGGGTTACATGAGATCCTATTTCAAATAAAAGAAGGCACACAAATGCAACCTGATAACATTAAACCAAGGAACTGGAATTATCCAACTGAAGAAATGTTTTATCAAAAGGGTAGTATAATCAAAATCAAGCCATGTGTGGTGATGCACACCTTTAATCCCATCACTCAGGAGGCACAAACAATGGATCTGTGACTTCAAGGCCAGCCCTATTTAGCGAGTTTCAGGCCAGCCAGGCTCAGAGGTAGGGGATAGCGGGAGGGAATAAACAAACAAAAAACCAGAGCAGGCATCTTATCTCCTCCTTCCTTTCTGGTTAGATGCCTTAGTCATCACAACACCTTCAGCTTTGTTGTTTTGATGGAGAGATTCAAACTGTTTTATGAGAGTGAATCCAGTTGGTTACAGTAAGAGAATGAATAAACAAAGTAACAGCTTCAAGAAGCCCAAACAATTCAACACCAGGAGCCTTTCAATACCATACATTTCCCTTTCTCAGTACTTGGCTTCAGGAACATTCCTGCCATAGATGACCTTGGAACAGCAAAATAGTCCAAATGCAAATAGATGTGGCTCCCTCAACAGNGGAAGCAGCCTGCTTAGGTGCTGAACGAGGATCCAGCAGGATGTACCAATGTTTCATGATTATACCTGTGTTTTCCTGTCATTGCCTAGCCACTCCCAGGAAAGATGTTGACTTCTGCCCCATCTGTGCCCATTTTCTCTCTGAAGGTTTGCCTGACAATGTCNAAAGCTGTCCCTTTCCTGTTCTTGTAGGCTCAACTAGCTCTTTGCCANCCCTGAATTNAGTTTTTCAGCAAGCCCATTGTCTTGTGTTATTAATATACAATTAAGTANATTACAGCTATTGTGAACAAATAAAGAGCTACAGAAGCACTGAAGTGGAAGGATTCATTTCAACCAGGAGGAAAGAGGAAATTGTTTTCAAGGGCAAGGGTGGGTACAGGCTTCTGTGGTGATGAAAAGCAATAATCGATGATGAGAAGCTCTTGAGTCTGGGTCAATGAAAATTTGTTAAATAAATGAACTCCTAACTGGGTTAACAGCACTGTGAATGTTATTTCCTATATAGCATGGAGAAATGAAACAACTTGTGGGCTGTGTAGGATATTGAATTTGGTTGTAGATACATGTGTAAGGGTGCCTGTGGACAAAGCTATGCAGACTGGATCACACAGGCTCTTTTCTGAGGTTTATGGATTAGCAGCAAGGTAAAGATTGTACACTTTTTTTTTGAGACAAGGTCTCATGTATACCAGGCTGACCTTGACTGAACTATCTCAGGATCCTCTTGCCTCATCTCCTGAGTATCAGGAATACAGGTTTGCAACATTATGTAGTTTTACCTACTGCTGATTTTGAGTCTAACAAACATTCTATAGAATAGTCCCTAAAGTGACATGTGTCAGATTATACTATTAACACAAATAACTGGTCTCTGTTTAAACAGTTTGATCAATTAGAGGAACTATAGGGCAAGCCCATGACTTCTAAGCACTAATTTGGGCTGTTTTTGTTACCATCCTGTTCCCACTCAGCCATCATAAGTGATGATGGTTGCTACCTGGAGAAGCAAGGTATCGTTTCAGAGGATAGTATGAACAAGCTAGAATGATCACGAGGATGTGTGTGTGTGTGTGTGTGTGTGTGGCAACCTCGGTGTTGAAAGGTCAAATGAAGAAGAGCAAAGGAAGGCCACCACAGGATCTGCCACCTCTCTTCTTTCCCACTATCTCTTATTCTTTGTCTTCTTGAAGACCCAAATAGAATTTTAGACTTACTTGGCATGGTAAATGCCAACATAAGGAGGGCTAAATTTCAGTGTGGGGGCGGGGGTGGTAAGAGATGATAACAGTTTTAAGTTAGGTGAGTGTCCTGAATAAGAGAAGGAAGGGGTGGCCCGCAAAGTGGTTGATGGATTCCAAGCAAATGGTACAGTTTGGGACAGAGCTCTCCTGCCCAACGCAAGGGCTTTCNGTGAGAAATCCCAGGGTTGGCTGGGAATGACAGCCTAGTGTTCCAGCAGCATGGGAAGGCCCAACCAGAATCCAAAAGGAATAAGGTTAGGAAGTTCAAGGCAGGGGACTCTCTGGCAGACAGTTGACAAAGAGGAGCCAAGCCTTTCCCTCGATGCTGGGAAAGCCCGGTCCCCGTGAAGTGCTCTCNGTCCCATAAACTCTCCTGGCCCTTGGCACGGGAAGCGGAGGTTCCGGGTCATTCCTGCCTGCTCCTGGCCCACGCATCTGGGGGCTCCCTCCACTCCGCAGCCTCTCCTTGAAGGGATGCTCGCCCGAGTCCCCGCATTCCCCAGCAGCTTCCGCTGAGGGTCAGTCGTGGCCGCCCTGGGGAACTCGCTTGGCGCCGGTGCCGGAGCGCAGAGAACNGCCTAACGGTCCGGGATCCGCATCCGCACCCGCCCCGCCCGTCGGCGCCGCTGCCCCGCCCGCCTCTGCGTCATGACGCCGGCGCCCAACGCGGAAGCCGCCGGCCGCCTGGACCAGCCGCGGGCTGTGCGCCGAACCACGGCGGGCGGGAGCCGGGCGGGGGCGCGAGGCGAGCGCAGCTGCAGCTTAGGCGGCCGAGCGCGCGGAGCGGGCGGAGCGAGCGCCCAGGACCGAGCGCGGGCGGAGCGGGGCTGGAGCAGTCGCGCAGCGGCGGCTGCCCCGGGGGATGCGGCTGCCTCCCCGGGCTGGCGTGTAGGGAGGGCGGGTCCCCAGCCTCGGCGGCGCGGCGGTGGAGGGGACCGAGACTGCGGCCATGGCGACCCCCGGCAACCTGGGGTCCTCCGTCCTGGCGAGCAAGACCAAGACCAAGAAGAAGCACTTCGTGGCTCAGAAAGTGAAGCTGTTCCGGGCCAGCGACCCGCTGCTCAGCGTGCTCATGTGGGGGGTCAACCACTCGGTAAGTCTCCTCTGCGGCGCGCTCCTCTTGCTCCTCAGGCTCAGCCTTTCCAGCTCTGCTTCTCCTGCTGCAGCGGTGGCAGGGCGGGGACCTCTGGCCCGCTGGCTCGGCGGGTCCCGGGCCCTCCNGCTGCTCGCCTCTCGGGGTGCCCCTAACCCCACGACATGCGTCCGCCCCCTGGGTTCCTCCGGTGCCGCTTGCGCCCCCTTGGGAACCCAGGACGGGTGCGGGATGAGAAGCGTTCGCTGTGCTTCTGAGCCTCCCCGCGCCTGTGCTGCTCCGCATCCGTCCTCCCGCCGGTCAGTGCCCGCTGCCCGGGAAGTTTGTGCGGGGACCGACTCCGCCTCAGCTGTCAGCCCCTGAGGGGGACTGCTCAGGGCCCAGTCCGAGCGATCGCTCCCGTTCTCTGGGACCNATAGGCCCGCGTGTCCTGGGCCAGTGGGCAGGTGTACCTGTCCCTGTCAGGGAGCGTCCCGGAGCTTCCCGCGGGAGGATTGGAGAGAACTAGAAGATTTTGGGCGGCAGCTTGAGAGCTTAGCTTCCTTTTTTCCTTTAAAGGCAGTATTATCGCAGTCGAGGAGGATTTTCCCCCCCCCCAAAGAAAAAAGGCGATGTAAATAAATATGGCCCTGATGCTGAGCGTCTTCGTCCTTTCCCGCATCGCCTGGCTGTTGTGCGGGCTCCAGATCTCCTGGCGGGGAGTCCCCCCACCCCCCTCGGGGAGCCAGGCAGAAGTCACCGACTGCGGAAGGGCGGCCAGGGTGGTGACAGACGGAGGGGGTCCTGGCGGGCGCGGGTTCGAGGTGGTCTAGAGTTAATTACATCCATTTGAAAGGTTGTTTAAACTGGAGGGGAGCGTGTTGGGGAGGTTAGCCTAGCGCACAGCCGGGGGTGGAGGAAGGCGNGCGGCTGCGGACTCTGCGGACTGCGGTGTGAGGGGCTGAAATAGCCTCCTGCTGACCTGACAGCGAGAAAACTCCAGCAGCTTTAATCTACTTAGATGGGATCAAGAAACATGATAGGCGCTGTTGGCTGAGCCATGAAAGTTTCAATGAGCTTGTGAATTTTGACCGTGACCTTACCCACTGCAGTCAGCCAGCTCGGGAGGCAGAGCTTGAGCCTGCTGCCCTGCTTTTGATGTCGGTGGATGCCCGGGTGTCCTTTTCAGCATAATGGAAGTGACAGAAAGCCAGCGTGATTTTTGCACTCTCAAATTAACGGAGTTGTTTAAAATGACTCAATATCTTTTATTTGTACTTTTCTTTACCAAGCGGAGCTGGGGGAAGGTGAAACACTATGAAGATGATTGTGTTTGCCNGGAATGATTTAAAAAGTTGAGAAATGGTTTTTTCCTATCAGTTTACTACTTGATCTACTGAAGTTCACTTTAACTTGCTGACTTCTTTAGCTGTTAGAGATGTCAACGTTACAACAGCAGACACCAATGCACTCCCCTCCAGTTTTATTACAGATAATGAAGCTACAGTTTTCCATTGTAATAAGCTTATAATTTAGTTAGGTCTGATTTTGTAAAGTTCATTTTCTGTTTCCATTGCTATTTGCAGCTTCCAAATTACTGCAATGGGGCCCTATAAATACAAGTGGGTTGCTGGCTGTGGACCCATGTTTATGGGCCCTTTTTTAAATCTCCTTTTGGAGTTCTGGTGTTTTGGTTAGGAGTGTTTGTGTGTGTGTCCAGGTTTAATATAGTAAAGTAGTCTCAACAATATGCTGCTGGGGGAAAAGAGCGCCTGTTTGGGAGTTAGTCTGACTTCCAGTCCACTGAGAAAAAGTTGTCGTTGGGCGTGCTTCACTGTAACATTTGGGTTGCTACCGTGTGTTTCTTTTTGAGTTGCTGCATTTGTTTTCCAGTTGTTCTACTTGGAAAATACCGAGTGAATGATGGCAGGAACGTTTAGTATTACTTTCTATTGCTCTCAAGAATAGTTACTAATTAATTCTAAGTATATACACTGACAGAATAGTGTATCATGTAAGCATGTTATTAATGCAACACTTACCAGCACATGCAGAGCCTGCCACAGTGGGGAGGCTTGCTGAAATGCCTCTCATCAATGCCAATGGGCCTTTTTTTTTTTGAGGAATGTGGGTTGACAAAGTTTTGTTTCTTCATTTTCTAACAATGTATTTTTTTCTTTTTTTATTAAAAGATTTTCTATTCATTTTACATACCAACCAAAGATCCCCCCCTCTCCTCCCTCCTCCCATTCCCCAGCCTTCCCCCCAACCTACCTCCCATTCCCATCTTTTCCAGGCAAGATCTCTCATAGGGAGTCAGCAGAGCCTGGTACCATTCAGTTGAGGCAAGACCCTCCTCCCTGCACCGAGGCTGCACTAGGTGTCCCACCATAGGCACTGAACTCCAAAAAGCCAGCTCATGCACCAAGGACAGGTCCAATTCCATTGCCTGGGGGCCTCCTAAAGATTAGTTCAAGCCAAACAATTGTCTCGAGTATCCAGAGGTCCTAGTCCAGTACCATGAGGGCTCTACAGCTATAGGTCCACTAGTTTGGTTGGCCGTCTCTGTACATTTTCCATCATCATCTCGATGCCTCTTGCTCATAGAATCCTTTCATCAATTGGGCTCCTGGAGCTCGGCCTGGCGCCCAGCCGTGGATCTCTGCATCTGCTTCCATCAGTCTCTGGATGAGGGCTCTGTGATGACATTTAGGGTATTCATCCATGTGATCACCGGAGTAGGCCAGTTCAGGCACCCTCTCTACTATTGTCAGTAGTCTAAGGTGGGGTCATCTTTGTGGATTCCTGGGAATTTCCCTAGCATTCTGTTTCTCTCTATTTCCATGATGTCTTTGTGGAAAATTCGTTTCTTCATTTTCTAACAATGTATTTTTTAAAAAATAATAAAACTCCCACAGTTGGAAGGTATGTATTTCTGGTTGATTTTAGGAAATGATTATTGGTACCAGAAAGATGCTTTTCTGTGCACCAAAGTTAATAGTATAATGTTAGAATAAGTAAGTCCACATTACCAATAACGAGCGTGGATATAAATGGGGACATTTGAGGAAGCATGGTAGAGAGGCAGGTAATTCAAATCAGAGCCGTTCCCCTGCAATTCTAAGATTAGCAGGGACGATTTTATCATGCATATAACTATNTTTTGCTTTTAGAATTCCATCAGACTTTTAATTGTATATTTAAAGTAACCATAAATTTGGAGCACTGAAGGGAAACAATACATTTTTATCTCATGAGCATCTTATGATGGAATTGGGCCTCTTCCTTGTGCTGTAGCAAGAAAGTCATTGAGTTTGTTTGATTTGTATTTTATTATTTATTTTTTTGTTTATTTGGTTTTTCAAGACAGAGTTTCTCTGTGCAGCCCTTGCTGTCTTGGAACTCTCTCTGTAGACCAGGCTGGCCTTGAACTCAGAACTCAGAGATTCGCCTGACTGTGCCTCTGAGTGCTAGGATTAAAGGCATGTGCCACCACCACCTGGCTGAATTCTATCTTTAACTATGACTATTCACCTTGACATATTAACCAATTTTGGGGATCAATGTTTATACCTGGGAAATGGGATTGTTGGTAGATGAGTTGTAAATTTTTGTTCTTTTTTTTGGGGGGGAGGGGGGAGACAAGGTTTCTCTTTGTAGCTTTGGAGCCTGTCCTGGAACTCACTCTGTAGACCAGGCTGGTCTCAAACTCACAGAGATCTGCCTGCCTCTGCCTCCTGAGTGCTGAGATTAAAGGCATGTGCCACCAACACCTGGCTTGTTCTTATTTTTTTAAGTTGATGATTGAACTATTTTTCCAGTTAATGGTCTAATAGCATCATATTAGGAGTCCTTGAATATGCAACAACCTTTGGGGATTTTTCAAAGCCTAGACTGGAAGAGATGGAAATCAGTGGTGATTTTAGGAGACTGAACTGAGTTTGCCAGATTGATTGTAGCTGAACTTCATTGCCATCTATTAAGTCAAAATCTATTTGATTGAAATGTAGAAACTTGCAATTAAGGCAGAAACTTTCAAGTCCATTGTAGTGGTAATGAAAATCTTGATTTGGACGATGCTCAGTGTGGAGAATAAGCCTACCATTGTGCGCTTAATTTGATATGTTACTGCTTTCTAACTTAAAATCTCCATCAGCAAATGGATCCGTGCCAATTTTTATTTTAAGCAGAGAATATAATTGAATACATAAAGGAAAAGATGACTTAAGCAGGCAGTTTTATCTTGTTATGTTTGAAATTAAACTAAAAATGATCAGGCACTTAGCTTCTTAAAATGGTATTTTAATAGTGTAGGGAGTATGTTGAATGCTTTGCGCCAAGACTTGTTTTAAATAGATATTCTAAAAGATTTTTATACACTGTGAAATGTGAGCTATTTGGATTAGTATTAAACCCTATTTAGATATATAAAGGAAGACACAGTGTTATCTGTATAGAGAAACATGTAAAACAAATATTGGTTTTAGAAATAGCCACTTTATTGATATTAAAGCTGTGTAGCTTCAAGCCATAGAAACACAAATAGGTTACAGGAAAATTCTGAAGTATTACAGTAACTTTAGAGATAGTCATAGTAAAGGGAGGATGGGAACCAGAACATGGTAAGAACCAGGTGCTTTGCTCTACAGTCTGACTTTCCCATCCAGTCTGGCTTTCTTTACCTTTCCTTATTCATAGCTGCTTGAGAAAATCCATGAGAATGGGAACTGATGAGTTCCTAATTTCAGCTTGTCATTGCTGCTCTCTGTAAGGACTTTCTGTCTCCAATTTAGGCCTCAGAATACAACCCAAGATCTTGACTTGTCTAAATTTAATCAGTTGTATAACGCTTGGACTAAGTAGTTATAAAGTGTGTAAGGTGAAGAGTTCCCTAGAGAGAGAGTCCCGAAGGGTGGTGAGGGGAGCAGTGTGAGGCAGACATCTACCCTGGTATATCAGAGTTAGTGTTGATTTTGATGCCTGTGAGGATCTGCACAGGCCAATGTTCCGACAACGTGCCTCGTCATGTGTGGATTAGAGACTATGTAGTTTGACATGTGGAACAATCTGAAACATGCACTGTATTCTCAGCAAGGTGGGGCCTGGAGATAGATACTATTGTATTCCAGAAATGTAATTTCCTCTGGGTTCCATGGGTTTATATTTGGATATCAACAAAAGAAGGAGGCGGCTAGGTGTAAAAATGATGTGGATTACTATGGAATGATAATGACTGAAAATAACATAATAAGGCAATTAAAATATAAAGTAGCTAGATATCAAATGGAACTCACTGAGTGGAACCCAACCAGCCGTGCATTCCAGAACTAGTCCCACACTATTTTTTTTTCCTTTGGTTTTCAGTAAATACATGGAGTTTACTCTTACGGCAGTAGTTTACCATTCCCTTCCAAGACGTGATTATTATTTTCTTTTCCATTAATCAAACACCTTAGCATGTCTTTAGTATGCAGGATGCTGCCCCAAAGCAGGCTGATCTGCTATGCCTTAGAAAGACTGCCAGCAAGAATTGTAATAAGCCAACAAAATCTATGTTAAGTTGATAGAGCATGCGGTTATCCTGAGTAGTTAATTCTGCCAGCATGCACTTGAAATACATAAATTGACATTGACATGACTTGGTGCAGTTTGGTGGGATGGTTTGTGGTCAAGCTGGTTAGGTTCATTTCCTGCTCCATTGTTTGTTTATGGGTCTTTGAGCAGCTGGTATATCCACTTGAGCCTCAATTTGTGCATTCTTAACTTTGGAGAAGATGACTGCCTCAAGGAGCTATTTTGAAGGTTAAATGAGACACTGTATTTAAAAATCTTGTATTGTGTAATAAAGAGTCAGTAAATGATTTCTAAAAATGACCAAATTTGCATGCAGTTAAGTTGGTAACATATTAATAAGTGCTAGATCAATGGTTTTNCTTGGGGGACTTTCACTTGGGGGACTTGTCAGACATTGATTCAGCAGGTCTGGTCAGGATGACGTCTAAAGCTGTCCCCTCTCGTATGATCTCAGGAGATGCTAATGGTTTGAGTCTCTGGACTGCACTTTGGGAAGCAAGGCAGCAGAAGGAATGTGATTAAACATAGAAATGTTTAGAATTTGTCCTCTGACTGTGTGTGATGAGTTGCTTTAGCAGCACAGTGACCTTGTAATAGAGATTAAAAAGCTAGGAGAAAGAATTGTGTATTGGAAAGAGATTTTAAAGTTCATGAAATACTGACTTGCTGGTGATGGTGGTGCATAGTCTGGTTATCACCCTGTGGGATTAGAACTCCAGAGCAGTAGGAGGGTAGGAATCAAGAGTTGAGACTCCTCCACACTCACTTGGTAATTGCTGTTGTGGTAGTTTGAATGAGAATGGCCCCCCATAAGCTCATATGTTTGAATGTTTGGTTTATAGCCAGTGGAACTGTTTGGGAAGGATTAGAAGACCCGCCTTTTGGGGGAGGGTGTCACTGGGGATGGGCTTTGAGGTTTCAAAAGCCCTCACCAGTCCTAGCATCTCCTTTTGTCTGCCTCCTGCTTCTGGACGTTGTGTAAAGTTTCCTCCCAGATTGAAACATTCCATCCTGCAGGGAAACTCCTTAAGCTGGAAGATAAACAACTCAAAAGAGCTTCAGGAAGTCCCTGAAACTGACCAGATTCACTAGGCCTCCATGCTAGAGTAAATAATAAAAGTGGAATCCTCCTCAGACAAAGTTAATCCAAGCTGGAAAAAAGCTGCAATGCAGATTCTCAGACAAGCGAAGCTGCAAAGAATACTGAGACTAGACCAGCTGAGGCTCCTGGAAAGGGCACTCTCCAACCTGTTGACCTGCAGGCTGTGCAGCATATTCCAGATTCCCTGCTTTCTGAGCTGTCACCCATGCTGGGGTGGGCTTTGATGATACACTTGTCTTTGAGTCACTTCTGCTCCTGTAAGTGATCCCAATAAAACTCATTGGTTCACCAAGCTAGACTTTGGTGGTATCCATTTGTCTGTTGTGGGTTCTCAATCTGGGGTGGATAGATGTGTGTGTGTGTGTGTGTGTGTGTGTGTGTGTGTGTGTGTGTCTCCCCCAGAAAACAGTGGATCAGCTACTGCTCCAGGAACCATGCTTTCCTGCTGCCATGCCCCCTGTCATGATGGTCATGATGTACCCTTGGAAAGTATAAGAAAGTTCCTAATTAAAGGCTTGCTTTTATAAGTTGCCTTGGTTGTGATATCTTCACAACAATAGAAAAGTAACTAAGATGGCCATCAAGGAATGGATTATTTACTATTCTCATTGGTGTGATAAATTCCTGACAAAAGCAATTTAAGGGATTGCATGTTTTGGCTCACAGTTTTTGGCAACAGTACAGCCTGGCAGGGAAGGCATGGTAGCAGGAACACGAGGGAGAGAGTCACATCATGTCTGCAATCAAGATGGAGGGAGAAATGAATGTTGGTGTTCTGCTCACTTTCTCTATTTTGATTGGGTCTGGGACACCAACCCATGGGATAGTGCCCTCCTAATTCAGGGTAGATTTTCTCTGCTCAGTTAAACCTTCCTGGAAATACCCTCATAGACACAACCCAAGTATGTTTCNATGGTGATTCAAAATCTTGTCTTGTTGACAATGAAGATTAACCACCCAAGGGTAAATTAGATCTCAAAAGGGGAAGGTAGAACAGTGGGGTTTGGCGTTGAAAGCAGGGCAGAGGAAGAAGAAAGAGGAAACAAGAAACAACTGGTTGAGGATGTTCCAGATAGCTCGGGGTTGTTGGTGTGTTCTGGGGGCCATTGCTTTAGGGATGGAGGGAGGGAGGAAGATTAACTATTAAAGGTGTGACTGAGTAAAATCATTTTTCTTTTTGGAAGATTAGGAGTAGAAGGTGAGAACTACTATCCAATTTAGGAATATGTTTTATTACATCTCGTTCTTACTGTTTTTCCCTTGTTCGTCTTAGTCGACTTTATTTCCCTCTCTCCTGGACTGTTATTAAAGCCTTTTAGCTAAGGTCTCCGTATGTACTTTTATCACCATTTCTTCCCTTTATTGCTCCATGGGGCCTCGTGGTAGTGAGAGGCCCAACTCCCACTCTCAAAATAATGCTCTTAAATGAATCCTGTCAGGTTCACGGTTCCCCCAAATTCTGTCTATGGACCATGCAGGGATTCAAGGAGCCCACTGAAGACCATTTGTGAGGATGAGGGTGGTGTAGAGTGGGAAGTGATGCCAAGCAGTCAGCAGTGGGCCAAATGCTGAACCAGAGAACTTGAATAGGTTGAACTCATGAACTGCATTGAGTGCCCAGTGTATGTGGGATTTTGACCTGTAAACCCTAACCATAAGCCCAGGAGTCTGTTACCATTTCTTCTAGATCTTTTCTTTATAGTTCTTAGTGTTAAAAAGCTGTTCTTGGGTAGACAAATCATGAGCTATTGATACTGGGTAAAACTATTTAAAAACATTTTTTCCCATGACAAAGAGAAAATCATCTATGCGGAAAGCGTGTAGGCAGAGATTAAATATATAATCTATTCATGGAAAACATTGTTAAGAGTTTTAAAACAGTAACTTACTGTGTTGGTCAGAATTTTTGTCACTTTGATAAAAACCTAAACTAAGAGAAATAGCAACTTAAGAATAAGAAAGGTTTGTTTTTGGCTCATGTTGNTTTGGGCCTGATGGGAGGCAGGGCTGAGAGNGTGGAGCTGATGCTGCTCACCTGATNGCCNCCTGGAAGCAGAGTGGGAGAGCGGGATGTGTCAAGGGCCAAAATACTCCCTCTAAAGGCATGGCTCCAGCANGCCACTTCTTGTATTAGGCCCTACCTTCCACAGATCACCATCTCCCAAAAGTCTTTTAAAATTTGGATCTCTCAAGGGTCAGACTGTTGAATATGCCACAGCCTTTATGATTTAATCCTCGCTAGAAACATTCTCATAGACTCACTCATCTCCTAGGCTAGTCAGGTTGACAATCAGAATTGACCACCACACGTACCTAATGATGNGTCTGTCAGTCTGTCTTTCTTCCTTTAATTTTTAATGGTTTGTCTGGGCTCACAGTTTCAGAGGGGTTTTTAAAAGTAAATTTATGTATTCATTATTTGTGTTATGTGGCATGTGTGGAGAGCAAAGGATGANTTTGTGGGGTTGTTTTTCTTCGGCCTTTCTATGGGCTCTGGGGATCAGTCTCAGGTGTCAGGCTTACTTGGAGAACGATTTTTACTCTCTGAGCTAGCTTTCCAGCCTCATGTTAAGTGTTTCAATTCTAAGTCTTAATAGTTTTTTAAATGGAGGTAGTTAGGATGGAGCTGGCTTGTGACCTGAAGCCTCTTGTGATAATACTTACTCTAGAGGTTGTGATGTGGACTCAGGATAGGTGTTCTTGACCTTGCAGTAGGATTATGTCCTGATAAACCTAGCATAATTGAAAATATTCTGAGTGCATTTAATACTCTAACTTCCTGGACATCGTAGCTCAGCCTCGCCTATTTTAAGTGTGCTCAGAACACTGGCACTAGCAAGATCGTGTCTTGGTTATTTTTCCTGTTGCTGTGGTAAAATACCCTGACAAAAGCAACTTGAAGGGTATTTATTTTGGCTCACTATTCCAGGTTGCAGTCCATCACAGCAGGAAGTTGCCGGAGGCAGGAGTTTGAGGTCATGGTTACATTGTATCCATTGTATCCATCCATCGCATTCTAGCCATTGTATCCATCCATCACATTGTGTCTGTTCAGAAGCAGAGAGGGATGAATGCTTGTACCCAGTTCACTTCACCCTCTTTANACAGTCTAAGATCTCAACCTAGGGAATGATGCCACTCACAGTGGTATGTCTTCTTGCCTCAGCCTAATCAAGATAAATCCCATACAAGCATGCCCAGAGACTTTTCTCAAAAGTGTTTCTGGATTTCATCAAGTTAACATTGAGATCAATCTTCACATAATCTAAGACAGAGTCTATGTTGTTGAAATAAAGTATTAACTATCATGTAAGTTATTTAATACTACTTGAAAGTGAAAACTGAAATGGGTGAGTATATCTTTATACCATTGGAGGTTGAAAATTTGAGTCATCACCAGTATTTTTGACTGTACTTGTAAAATGCCTAAGTAGTTGCTGGCACACATTAAGTTCTTATTAAATGGTAGCTTCCATTTTTTTTTNAAAAAGCACTGTAAGTGCTAAGACATAGTAAATTATTAGGTCATAAGTTAAGTTACTTGTTACTTCATCCTGGCTCATAGGATCAGATTACTGTTGTATTTGGTATTATGTATCCGTGAGTTATGAATTGTTATTTTAGAATTTTCCATTTGCCCTAGCTTTGCTTTATCTATTTTGTTATCATGTTATTTTTGTATCTTAATGCCTCTACTAGTGACTAGGTGGTTAAAGGTGTCAAAATCTAATTCACATTCATTATTATAAATTATGTGAGCTATTGGATTGATATCTTACCTTTTTTTTCTTTTTTTAAATATGAGACACTTTAAGATGCTTCAACTACAAATTGAACATGTTATGAGCCCTACCTTCAAACTGCTCATAACTTCAGGGAAAATAGATGGAGGATAATGTGGGAGTCTGCCGGAGTCCAGCTCCGACCTTCTTCCACCTTACTCAGAGTTCTTGGGTGGAGGAGAGAGGAATGAGGAAATATTAGGAAGAAAGACAGAGACACAAAATAGCTTTGGGAGAGCCCTGGGTCAATACTCTGCTGCCCAGTCGTTTATTCANAAGGGCTTTTTATATTATGCCAAAGGGAGAGGCAAAAGACCTCCCCTTTGCAATATCAAAGCACACTGTACAGCCAAACAAAAAAGTGAACACNCCCATGGCCAAATCATCTCCTTATGCAGCTGTGCTGGGTAAAGCAAGCCCAGNTTCTCTGACCCTGAGTAAGGTCTCCTAGATAGCCTCTGTGGACCAACCACCACAGGATAGACACATGCACACACATCTGGAGTATGGAGATGCTGGGGTGGAGGCTGTTGACCAGTGTGGACAAGCATAAGCTTTGTTAAGAAGACCACACCAAGCAAAATCATAAAGGAAGTGAAGAGATTGGGCATGAAGATGGAGGATGCACACTACATCCAGAGGGATCAGCTGGTGCAGAGGCCTAGAAGCTCACAAGGGAGGCTGTGTGGCTGTAACAGATTGGGGGGGAGTAGTAGGAAATGGGGGCTAAGCAACTAATGACTGGGGCTTGAAGAAGTGTTCAGGAGAGGTGACATTGAGGGGGAAGTTACAGAAGAAGGAAAAGGGTCTATGAGGCCAAGGGGCCAACAGTTGGCAAAGACAACAGGAGTGGAGTGAGTGGTTGGCTCTGGCGATGTGGCCTGGGGCTTTGCCTCCTACACTGGGGCTTATGGAATAGTGGACACTAGACATGANCCAAGAAATGGTTGGGTTGTGGGCCTCCTGGAGCACAGTGGGCATTTTAACTAGCAGGCACTTTGTGAATAGTTTGGAAAAGCACCAGCTAGGGCACTCTGCTTTCAAGTCCTCAGGGCTCTTTAGTGTGCCCCAGAGGCTGATGGGAAGGCCAGATTGCCTGTAGAAATAAGCCCCACCCTACCCTATCCTCACCCAGAGCAGAGCAGGTTGTTGCTTTCTTTCCTTCCTTTCTTTGAGGCACTGGATATAAAATACACAGGCAGTCTTCTGCCAAGAAGATTGAAAACCAAGGGGTGAGTTGAGGGAAATGTTAGGGGATGGCTGGAAAAAGAGTTTGGACTCCGTTTTGAAGAACTGAGAAATTGATTTTCCACAAAGTCACAGTACTAACAGGGTCACTTGATAATTTTCGTGAATCTCCAGTGGCACTCACTCTCCAATGTGCATTTTGCACTNAAATCATTTTTCTCATTTCTTCTCCATAGACTTAACGTCATGTCTCTTTGTTCTCTCACAGTGGCTATCCATCACTAGAAATGACTGGACATACAAAAACTGTTATGTGTTGGTCTTTCCCCTGCCCAATCTAGCCTGCAAATATGCCGGGAGCTGCCTACTTTGGTAGGTACCAGTCACACATTGCTGCCTTGATTTCAATTAATAAACGTTAAATTCAATTTCTTGGTAGCCATGTGTGGTTAGTGGCTACTGGTTGGACATTGTAGCTGAGGTGTATTCCCTTNGGCCATTGGACAATGCTGGCTATTCTAGAAATTTCCATCTGGGGTGACAGCAGAAGCACTCTTGTTGTTGTGTCTCTCACTGCAATGTGTACTCAGCTTCTTGGCCCTTTTCACATTCAAGATTGAAAAACCAGGACTTGAAGAAGCTGTTGCCTGTGTTCTCAGTGGCCGCAGAATCCTACCCATTGACCAGCCTTGTTCTGAACTTGCTCCATCCCATCTGTNACAAGCCACTTTTTTTCTAGTGTGATGGTTAATCTCAGTTGTCACCTGATGAGATCTAGAATCACCTGGAGACACAGGTCCAGGCACACCTGTGAGGGGTTATCTTGGTTAAATTAGCCTCTGGGTGTGCCTGTGGTATATTCTCTTGTTCGGATTTATTGCTGTGAGAAGACCTGGCTCTGTGTGGCTGGGACACTGGACAGTAGAAATGGGGAAAGGGCGCTGAGCAGCAGCGTGCACTCTCTGTCTTGANCTCTCTGCTCAGTGTCTGACTGGTTATCCTCATGTGAATCCCTGACAGGCATCCCAGTCCTTCCACTTTTCCANTCATGTCTAAGCCTGTGTCTTCCCCTCTGTAAACAGACTGCTGTCTACACAAGTATTCAAGCCAAATGCCTAGGCCTTAAGCTCCAGTGGCCGTTACTGCTCCTTGCTAACCTTCTTCTGAATGTAGTCTCNATCCTCCCCTTATGTGCCATACTGAACAGTCTCCCCGTATTCCTGCATGCCCTACTTGATCCAGATTCTCTGGAGCAGTGGCAGAATAAACCTCTGACAGGTACACAATCACTTGTCACTTCCCCATTTAAACCCTCCAGAGGTGTCCCACTACATCGAGAACAAAACTTAGACTCTTTTGTCTATGGCTCTTCTATTGCTTACTTTTCTCATTGTTGTGACCTAATAAAATACCTGACAAGAAGCAATTTAAGGGAAAGGATTTATGTTGGTTCAGGGTTTGCCAGAGAAGATGCAAGAAGACATTGCATAGAGAGCAGCTCATGGCTGTGGTGGCAGTGAGGCTGCTTACACACATCTTGGATGAGGGGGGGGGGCAGGGAGTGGGACACACACATATACAGAGACACACACCTAGACCAGAAGTGGGGCTTGGCTGTAACTCTCAGTAGCAGCCCCCNGTGACCCACTTCCTACAGTTGGGACCTACCTCCTNAAGGTTCCACCAGCTGGGGATCAAGTTTTCAAACGCATGAGCCTGTGGGGACATTTTGCATCCAAACCATATCATCTCTCGAGGCCTTGCTGGCCTGGCCTCACTTCCCTCCTTGCTGTCATTGGTTCCCTTACGTTGTTTCTCCTGCTCTGTGGTCATGTGGGAATAGCCACACTGGTGTTTTTCTGGTCCTTAGACAACTGCTAGGAGCAACCATAGCACTTCTGTGTTTATTTCCTGGTCCATTTCCAGTGTTCTTCCCTCAGATTCTCCAATGGTTCCTGTGCAGATGGCCTCTCTCTCTAATGTAAGGTAACCTCTCCAGTATCATATGCTCTTTCCTTTTCTCTTTGACAGACACTGTCTGAAACAGTCGCTTACNTGGGTATCTTCTCCCCTCTTAAATAAAGTGGTCATTTGCAGAGCNACTGATACCTTGTCACATCTACTTAGCTATACTCTCTACACTGAGAAAATGCCTTTATAGAGTTGACACTTGAAAACTGCTGTTGAATGAGTGGTGCAGTAGGCCATTTGTGCTCAGCAGGTGCCCCAGGAGCCCTTGCACTCAGTCCTNGTCACCGTGTGCAGGTTGTTTGGTATGGTTAAGCACAGCATTGGAACATTTCTCCTGAGCTGGTTGTGCAATGTCTTGAGAGTGGGGAAACTTGCTGCATGGTGGTGATAAGAGGTGTGGGGAACCACAGGGCTGTACCCAAGGGAGAGCTGTGTTCACAGAGCAGGCAGGAACTCTGCCTGTGCACAGAGCAGACTTCAGAGAGGCAACTTCCTCAAACACTGATGGACGCAAGCGGTTCACCTGGTGAATCGTGTGAAGATTGAAGTTGTTTCTAAATATGTGACGTTATTGTGTTGCAGAGTGGCACTGCAGTGTCACCACGACTCATTCCGTGTGGTTTAACTCTCTGGAGGCCTTCAGACATGCCTCTAAAATGTCCAGTCCCCAGAAGTGTGCCGTGAGTTTGATCCCATGAGCATGGTAGGCGTGGTGGCAGTGCCACTGTCCCAGGTCTTTGTGGGTATTTTCTACAGTGTGTTGTTTCTGCTGGTTCTTCCCAGGGCTCCTTATTGCCATGCCCACTGCCCACTTGATTCGTCTTGGCTGTGACCTGTCCATTTATTTTCCCTGCACAGATATTGAGGGACTCTTAGAGTGGAAGCGTGACTCCCAGAAGACNGTGTTTTTGTCAGGCGTCTGTGCGGACTCTGGACTTAAACAAACCAATGTAAACTTACAACTTGTCATATTTTGGACCTCTTGGTAATATGAATTTGGACTGCATCCTTTGGGGGAGGAGTGGATTCATTCACCTGACCTGGAGGCTGTCAGTCTTTAACACAGCCACATGGAGAAAGGTTTCCTGATGGACTCCACTCCTTGACTGGGCGCTAGGCTCTGCCCCGTTTCTGTCTGCACAGTCAGGGACAGTCA
>LZPO01097099.1:419161-447710 GCA_001675575.1 Neotoma lepida
AGAGAGAGAGAGAGAGAGAGAGAGAGAGAGAGAGAGAGAGAGAGAGCGCGCGCGAGCGAGCGCGAGCCCAGAGGCCAGAGGAGGAAGTTGGGAGTCTTGCTCTCCACTTTGCTGAGAGGAGACAGGGTCTCTTTGATCATGAAACAGCAATTCAGCTAGCCTAGCCAGGATAGCAGGACCATGTGGCTGAGCCTGCCTGGTTTTATGTGGATGTGGGGGGTTTGGGGCTCAGGTTCTCTTAATTTCACTGCTAGCATTCTTACCCACACAGCCACCTCCCTAGCCAGAGCAAAAGGTTTTCTGAACCTTTTCTTCAAGTATGTTAATTTTCCTGGTGTTTCTAGAATCCACACAGTGCCTGGTTTACTTGTCCCCAGATTTGGGTACATACATTATAAACAGCCACTCTGAATCCTAGTTTCAGATTTATTAAGAAGGAGACAAAGCTTTGGTGCACACCCAGAGACAGCCCACTGTGGCTTTTGGAGCTGGGTAGCTGTGTACTGCCTGAGTGGGTGTGACCATTCTCAAGGCTTAGAGTCATCCTGGGTGGAGCACTCCTAGCCACTCCAACACATAAATGCACAGATGCCCTGGAGCATCAGAGGGGTCATACATTGGCCAGGAGAGACTTTGTGGTATTTGAGTGGGATCTTGAAATTCCTTGGGAACTGGATTGGAATTCATGTGGTGGGGAAGCTAGAGAAAGTGGGGTATAAGCTTGGTAATTAGCAAATACAGAAGCAAGAAGCATGAATGGCTTGGGGACTACTGGACCCTTCTTCAGGTANAAATCTGCTTCTTCCACCTAAAAAATTATTTTCTGTGCATGGTTTGAGTACTTTGCCTGCATGTATGTGCACTGCATGAATGCTGGGCGCCCTGGAAAGCCAGAGAGAGTGTCAGAGCCCCTGGAACTGGACTTGCAGACAGTTGTGAGCCACCATGTGGGTGCTGGGAAAATCGAACCCCAGTCTTCTTCAAGAGCAGCAAGTACACTCAACCACTGAGCCACCTCCCAGTCCCTCGTCTTCTGCCTCTATAGCTTTAGTCATTTCCATTTTTAAGGACATAGTGCTGTTTAAATGGCTTCGGTTTGCATTCATTTCCATAGGCTTGGTCATTGACTGAATCCTGTCTGGAAATTGCTGAACACTTCTACTTTCAGGGTTTGGTGTTATTTGTAATTATATAGAGTATCATTTGTAATAAGCATGCTTGGGGTTGTTTGTTTGTTTTTGAGGTGTCCAGTAGCAGTGAACTCTAAGGGGGAGTTCTCTAGGGTACTGCTTAAAGGACCTGGCTGTGGGAAGAGGTGGGAGCTGGTTTGAACATTGCCTCATGCACATCGTAGCCAGACCGGCCCCTTCTTTAACTCATCTGCTCACAGGTACCCAGCCGGCTTGTGTGGGTGAGTCTAGATCTTGTCAAGCTGACAATAAAAACCATCACACCAGTGTCCGTATCTTTGAGGAAGCTCTCAAGAAGTTCTTTTGCTGGAAAGAAGGGAAAAAGTAAGACGTACAGAGTTCCCTTGGCAGATTTGATTCTGTTTTAGAAAATGCAGGGTTATACCATCTTCTCTGGCCCATGCTTGTTATACATTCAAATTAATGTATAGAGGAGAGGGAAGCAGAGAATGGAGCCTGTGATGCAGGAATCCGTCCTTCCACAGTTTCCCTAGGGTCCATCACTGTTCAGTGCCTCCGAGTAATTGTAGCTGGATACAAAGTGCATCACCAGTGAGGGCAGGAGGGAGCTTGACAGACCAGATTGTGCACCTGGCTCAGTTGGCTATGGCTTTCCTCCTGCTCATGTGCCAGACACTCCATCTGGAATATGTTTTTGGAGTTGGGTTTGTTTGTTTGTTTGTTTTTTCATTCTGATGATAGAGTTCTATAGATTTTAATAAAGGTCTCCCTAAACTTTGCTGTGTGTGTGTGTGTGTGTGTGTGTGTGTGTGTGTGAGAGAGAGAGAGAGAGAGAGAGAGAGAGAGAGAGAGAAGAATTTAAAGCTTTTAGGGAATACACACATTACATCACATCAGAAGCAGAAGGATTTGCATTTACAGGTTATTTGATGATCAGCTGTGTGCCTGGCATCCTTCCAAACACACACAGTCATAGTTGGCTGGTTAGTTGATTGATTCCATGGACTGGAGGCTAAATGATCCCTTGCCTAAAAAGTGTGGAGACACACTCCAAACATGAATGGGTAAAAAGTGTGGAGACACACTCCAAACATGAATGGGTAAAAAGTGTGGAGACACACTCNAAACATGAATGGGTTAAAAAGTGTGGAGACACTATGCATGTGAATGGTTTTTTAAAGGTTTTCAGCCCTGAGGATGGGACCGCAGCCATGTGTATGCTAGACAAGTGCTCTACCACCAAGTCTCACCTCCAGCCTGAAAACAGATTCCATTATGGGACCCTTGAGTTTCCCTAGAATCTTACTTTCTGCCCATTCGGTTCTCCCTGTTTCTCATGTTCCCAAGTATAATCAGATCTCTCATGAGTGTGCTCTGACCCTTATATTACCGTGCCCCAGAATGACCCTCTGTGCTGGTAAGCCACTGCCTTCTTCAAAATCCACCCTGGCAGCCAGCTTGCAAGTGTACATTTGGAACAGAACCCAGTTATAAATTAGGTCCTGCCTGCACCGAGGCAACAAGTCCAAACGCTTTGGCATAGAAAGGTCTCTCCAGTAATGATTATGATAAACCAGTGAGGCACTTTTTTTCCCCACATTAAGCCAAAGCAGGAAGAGAGCAGTAAACTTAAGTGACATTTTAAAAAGAAGAAAAAAATAGATGAGAGGAGTTAATGTATCCCTTTGTCTTGCTTTTTTTCTTTAGGCTTAAAAGACGTTAGTGAATATTTGATCCAGTGTATAGCTAATGGGGAATATTTTTTAATGTGTTAGGGGAATATTGTTTAGTGTTACAAACATATTCTTTAAGTGGTACATTCAGATAGTTTGAATAGAATCTAAGTTTTACCAGGTACTGCTATATGGGATAATTCCTGAGAAACTTGAAAGTTCACGTAACTGTAACTATAGAGAACAATTCCTGTAATTATCCCATATGCAGCAACCAGCATTAGTGCCTTCCTTTCTTCCCATTGTTTTTTAACCATTGAGATTATATTGTCTTTGTATTTCCCCATCTTCTTGTGTATTTTTCACAATGAAATTTAATTGTTTTTCCTTTTGAGACAGAACCTCTGGCTAGCCTAGAACTTGCTATATAGACCAGGCTGGCTCACAGAGATCTGCCCCCCTCTGTCCTCCACATTTGTGTGCTACCACACCCTGCAAACTTGCACTTTTAGTGCATAGCTTTTTGCTAAGGAAGTTTTCATATTCTGTCCATTAGTTCTAGTCTTTGCTATTACAAATCTTGCTGCTCCCTGGGAAATATTTATTCTTGTTTTCCCTGATTCCTCTAGAACAGTCTCCTAGGGAGTTACTTAGTTGAAGTATGGGAATATTACAGGGTCTTGTCATGGAGATACTTAGTTGAAGTATGGGAATATTACAGGGTCTTGTCATGTGCTGCCAAATTCTGAAAAGGTTTCTCCAGTTTTAATCAGAGTTAAATGGGACTAACTTCTTCATCCTGTGTCCTGCTTTGAGTATTTCAAAGTTGAATAACAAGGCTTCCAGTAAAAAGATACCTTTAGTTTATATATGTCCTATCTTTTGCTATACTTTTTTGTTTCTAATGACCTCTGAAGACCTAGTGTAACAGTGTTACCAGCTGTTGCACTGTGTGGGTGGTGCCTGATAGAAGGAAGTTTGGTCAGTGTAAGACATACCCTAGAAGGAGGTTTTGTGGCCCTGGGCCTCATCTCTTGACCCTAGTTCCCTCTTCCCCCATGGAGGGAATAGGTCCTCTCTATCAGATGCCAGGTAGAAATGGTCCATCGTGATTGACCATGCTGCCGTAGGCTCAGAGTAGCAGTCCAGATAACCATGAGCCAGTCAACCTTCCTTCTTTTGAAGTGGATTGTTTTACGTGTTTTGTCAGAGTGATGGAAGGCTGGCTTGTATACTCTGAGATCTCTGTTTATGGGAATTTTCTCCAGCTCAACAGAATTGGAGCACTTGTATGCTATGGGGGTGTCAGGGCTGGAGGTGTGAGCTCTATTTCCGGGAAAACCACCTGGCCTGGAGGCTGACTGTGAAGGGAAGCTGTACATGAGTTCTTTCTGGGCTCTCCTGTAGACTCTCAAGTTCTTTGAAACAGAAAGCACTTCTTTGTTGTTGATGATTGTTTACACAAAAGCATTGTGTATTAATGCTTAATTAAATAAATAATTTAGCATTAATTAAATAAATTTAAATTATTAAATTTATTTTATAATTAAATAAATTATAAAATAAATACATGCTCTCCTCGAAGCCAAGGGTCTGGTAGTTGGTTGGAGGTGAAGCAGGATGGTGATATTGGTGGTGAGAAAGCATCAGCTTGAGGTTGATAACTTACCAGATGGTGCTTGACTCCAGAAGGATGTTAGCACCATTTACAATTGGCTTATGTCAAATGGCCTAAGCCTATGTGGTATTTATTGTACTCAGAACAGAGCGTTTGATGGCAGGAGTTTGTAGCTGATAATCCAGTCTGACCATTCACCTTTACACCTGACCTTTCGATGATTCAGATGAAACTGTTCAGAAAATTTAACATGACATCCCTTTGGGTCCATAATTAGAGTGTGCATGTTTGCTTTCAGAGGTTGGATGCTGTCGCCTCTCTGTGGTCCTGTCAGCCTTGGCTGTTTGATTGGTGTGTGCCTGCTGTGTCGGCTACATCATGTGATGCTGACACCACAGCCCTCCTGAAGCTTGACATAGCCAGATAGAGGAAGGGGAAGCAGCAAGCAAGGCATGCTTGCACACCAAAGCTCCTCTGCCACTCATGCCTCCACTGTGAGGATGTCATGCTATGTCAGGGCTATGACCTGGTGACTGTCATTTCCACTTGAGGGGCGTGAATATAGGCTGTAAATATAGCCCTTGGAAAGCAATTTCTTTAAATTAAAATTTAAATTTCTTTAAATCTGTACCTTAATTGATTCTCTTTTTTATTTTTATTAGATTTTTAAAAAAAATTTATGTGTATGGGTATTTTGTCTGCGTGTATGTCTATGTACCACCTGTGTGCCTAGTGTCTGTGGAGGCCAGAATAGGGCATATGATCCTCTGGAACTGGAGTTACAGATGGTTGTGAACTGTCATGTGGGTTCTGGCAATCAAACCTGGGTCCTCTGGAAGAGCAATCAGTCCACTAAACTGCTGAACCATGTCTTCAACCCCCTGACTCATTGTTTTTTTAAAGTTTAAAATATAAAAGGCCTTTTGTAAANGATGGTAGTATATATTTAACTTGGGTGATTGTAATAAAGAATCATACCTTATTCTATTATAACTTAAAAATACAAGTGTGGGCACAGAACAGACCATTCTGAATAGGCCTCGGGAAGCAGGGGACTTTCCAGTGTGAATGACTTAGGTACTTTTTCATTAATTTTGAAACAGGATCTTTAAAAATTATGGGTATAAGTCTCTTGTGCCCTTTCTATTTTTAAGAAGCAAACAAGAGTGTGCCATGCTTCCTCCTGAAAGAGTTTCAAGGATTCTCATAATAGAGGAATATTTTGAGTGGATTTCCCTTTAGCTGGAATGACCAAATACTACTTTAAAATAAATATAGTCCCATTCTTGGAATCAAAGCACAATACCATTGAAGAACACAATGGGCTGGGCTGTTTATATGGAGAAAAGATGATTGTGGTGGTGTGTTGAGTGTGTTAAAAAGCTTTCCTGAGGCCGGGCGATGGTGGCGCATGCCTTTAATCCCAGCACTTGGGAGGCAGAGGCAGGCAGATCTCTGTGAGTTTGAGGCCAGCCTGGTCTACAGAGTGAGTTCCAGGATAGGCTCCAAAGCTACACATAGAGAAACACTGTCTCAAAAAACAAACAAAAACAAAACAAAACAAACAAACAAAAACTTTGCTGAGAACTTGGAGGTGCACCAATTGAGAAGACGTACCTATGTGGCTGCTGTGACCCTGCGAAGATGATACCAGTAGACGTCCTAACATGGAAGTGGGGAAGCCCAGGAGACCTCAGCCCTAGACAAAGAACTACAGGCAATTAAGGAAAATTCCCCAGGGAAAAGTACAGCAATTGGTTATTCCGTACCAAATGGCCAGCCCTGTGGGGAACATTTTACAGTCAAACTGTAACAGATTCTTACCAAAGTGAACCAAATAGGTGGCAGAGGGGCCCCTGGTAGCGCCCAGTTCTGTGACATGTAGCCTAAATGTGGGCTGCTGGTGCAGTATAAATGCTGCATTTCTTGCCCCTTTTATTGCATTTATTTATTAAGTATGTGCATAGGGAGGCACATGTGCCTTCATGCATGTGCGAGGGTCAGAGGACAACTTGCAGGAGTTGCCTCTTTCTACCATGTGGAACTTGGGACATTCAACTCCGGTCATCAACCAACCGAGCTATCTCACTGACTTATTTCTTACCTTTTAAGGTAAAATTATCTACAAGTAGGTGTTCTGATACCTTCTTCTTTGTGGCAAGTCTTTCTCTGTTCCACCAACCAGCTCCCAAATAATGACATGGAAACTTCTTACTAATTATGAAAGCTTGGCTTTTTTTTTAAGGCTCTTTACTCTTTGGGGGGCCTGCCACCCAGTTCCCAAATAATCACCTGGACCTGGCCTTAGCTTGTCTTATTTCTAGCCAGCTTTTCTTAAATTATTCCGTCTACCTTTTGCCTATGGGCTTTTACCTTTCTCTATTTCTGTATATCTTTTCATTCCTTCTTACTCTGTGTCTGGCTGTGCGACTCTGCCTCAGCATCCTCCTCTCCTCCTTTTCTTGCTCCCCTCTTCTTCCTTCTATTTATTCTCTCTGCCTGTCAGCCCCACCTATCCCTCTCCTGCCTTGCTATTGGGCATTCAGCTCTTTATTAGACCAATCAGGTGTTCTGGACAGTCACAGTACCACAGCTTCACAGAGTTAAACAAATGCAACATGAAAGAATGTGACACATCGTCATATAATATTCTACAACACCTGGCCTTAGCTTAGGCTTATTCTCAACTACTTCTTACTACTTAAATGAACCCATTTATATTAATCTACATTCTGCCAAGTGGCATTACCTATCTTCCATCTTGCACCTCCTATTTCCTCTCCGTGTTTGGCTGGCAACTCCACCTTTCTTCTTCCCAGAACTCTCTGTCCAGAAGTCTTGCCTATACCTCCTGCCTATCTGTTGGCCATTCAGCTTTTTATTACACCAAATCATAGTGACATATTTTTACACAGTGTAATCAAATATCTCACAACATTCTCACACCTGAAATATATTGTCTTGTTTACTTCTGTCCCTAAAACTGTCTTGCTTACTCCTTTCCTTGAAACACCCCTTCAGAGATTTTTACACTCAGAGTATAAATGAAGAAGTGACTCCACATTGTGCATCTTTCACCAGGTTCTGGATCTGTTTCAAAAGTCTTAAAATGTTAGAACAAGATGGTACTTGTGGACGACTTCCCCTATCCTTGTATTTTATACATGAGATCAGACAGAAGTTCTGGAACAGCACTCCACCATGGAAGCAGGGCTGGGTCACATCGCTACTCTGGACCATGCTTCTAGGTGCACTGAGTTCATCTGTGTGTAGTGTGGCTGCCTGGTGGCTCCCTAGCTGCTAACCAGTGGGGTTCTGCTGGAGTCAGACTTCCTGACTAGTTTCCTCCTCACAATTTCTGGCTCAGTGTCTTTGCATCCAAACATATGGTCTTGACATCATCTACTTGGTTCTCTTTTTGCTTCCTTCTTGTCAGAGACATAACACTTCATCTAGCTAGGACTGGGATGTAAAAGTGTTCTCTTAGATAGACCCTCATTTCCTGAGAAGTAGCCATCTCAGAGGCCAACATGCACCTGTAGAATCCAGAATCAGCCTTAAAAAGAAGTGAGGGTGAAAGCCTCATGTGTCTGTTCTCCAAAACACTTTGCAGTTTTTAACAATAAAAATGTAATTTTTTTTAAAGGCAAGGGGCATCCAGTGAAAATACTAAGTAGACAGGGAGGGCAGAGGATACATTTTCCCCGTAACAGTAGCACAGCTCTTGAGAGGGAGGCTGACTGACCTTTGAACTGAAAACCTAGCACTCAGTTTCTCAGCTGGAACAAAGCTATGGGCCAGCTTTCTGTGTCTTAACACTGACAGGACTGCCAGTTAAGTTTTATTCCTTGGTTTTGAGGGAAATTTGTTAGGAGGGAATTAAGCAACAAAATGAATGATGCCAGTAGATTAAAAGAGGTAGTCCTCTTAAGGTTATTGGGTTTGCAGAGCCATTATTGAGTTCTGTGAAAGCAGAGGCACAATGTGACCCTGGGGATCATTAACACAGCTGAGCTGTGTGACCATCTGCTAGTGTGCTCTCTGTTAGTGTGGTCATGACTCTCTGCTAGTGTGTCTCCCTGCTAGTGTGACTCTCTGCTAGTGTGTCTCTGCTAGTTTGTCTCTCTGCTACTGTGTCACTCTGCTAGTGTGGCTCTCTGCTAGTGTGGCTCTCTGTTAGTGTGTCTCTGCTAGTGTGTCTCTCTGTTAGTGTGTCTCTCTGCTAGTGTGTCTGTTAGTGTGTCTCTCTGCTAGTGTAACTCTCTGCTAGTGTGACTCGGTTAGTGTGGCTCTCTGCTAGTGTGGCTCTCTGTTAGTGTGTCTCTGCTAGTGTGTCTCTCTGTTAGTGTGCTATCTGCTAGTGTGTCTCTCTGCTAGTATCTCTCTGCTGATGTGTCTCTCTACTAGTGTGTCTCTCTGCTAGTGTGTCTCTCTGTTAGTGTGTCTCTCTGTTAGTGTGTCTCTCTGCTAGTGTGGCTCTCTGTTAGTGTGNGTGTGTCTCTCTGCTAGTGTGTCTCTCTGTTAGTGTGTCTCTCTGTTAGTGTGTCTCTCTGCTAGTGTGGCTCTCTGTTAGTGTGGCTCTCTGCCAGTGTGGCTCTCTGCTAGTGTCTCTCTGTTAGTGTGTCTCTCTGCCAGTGTGGCTCTCTGTTAGTGTGTCTCTGCTAGTGTGCTCTGTGCCATCCTGGCTCTTTGTTACTATGGCACTATGCTAGGGCGGCTCTCCATTAGTGTGGATTTCTGCTAATATGGCTTTCTACACAGATCATGCATGAATAAATGATTCCTTCTAAAACCAGGCTTTCTGTTCTGACTTAGTAGCGAATTGGGGTGATTATTAAGGGCTTAAGGAGCATGACCTCTAACCTGCTGGCTGGTAGAAGCTGCCTGTGCTGTGTAATATTGGTAGGGAGTGCTAAAGTCTTCCTTGTCTTTTCTTGAAGGCACAGCCTGGATTGTGGACAAGAAGGAGGGCCTGCTCTACCTTTCTAGGGGAAGATCCTGGGCATTTCTTGTTTTACATTCATTTATTATTTATTCCTTGACAATTTTAAACATGTATAATGTATGCCAGGCGGTGGTGGCGCACGCCTTTAATCCCAGCACTCGGGAGGCAGAGCCAGGTGGATCTCTGTGAGTTCGAGGCCAGCCTGGGCTGCCGAGTGAGTTCCAGGAAAGGCGCAAAGCTACACAGAGAAACCCTGTCTCGAAAAACAAAAAACAAACAAACAAACAAAAACCAAAAACCAAAAACAAAGCCATGTATAATGTATTTGGTCATTTTTCCCCTTCCCATCGTTCCCAGCCACCTCCACTGACCCCATTCTTCTTCACAAGCCCCTCTTCTTACTTTCTTGACTTTTGTTGTTGTTGTTTGTCTGTTTTTCTTTTCTTGTGACCCACTGAGTTTAATTAGAGTTGCTTGCATGAACTTGGCTGAGGGATTATTTACTAGAGCACAGGCAGTTTAACAGTAGCTACACCACTGAAGAAAATGACTTCCCCTCCCCCAGCAACCGTTAGCTGGCCCATCTTGTATAGGTAACCACAGCTGTCATGAGTTCATGGGTACAGTGGCCATGTCATAGGACCTGCATATTTCTGAGAAAGCACCCACCAAAACCTTCAGTGGGAGCCCCCAGATTCAAAGCTATAGGTCAGACAAGATAATGTGTGGAGAGAGAGATGAAGAGCTCAGTGTGAGGAGACTCTTCATATAGCTTGCATAGTGTTTATTAAGAATATTCTATGTTGCTCTCATCTCAGATAGTCTGCTGTGGCTTTTAGACAACTTCCCATTGTCTGAGGCGCTGACAGTTTCTGATGTGTGGCCCAGACTGCCAATGCCAAGGAACAGAGAGTCTCAACCGTGCTTCAAAGATGCTTTGAGCAGCCCTTTTGTCTAGAAATACATTCTTCACAAACCTTACTGTTGAGACTTGTGCTCTTTTTGGAGTTTGTTTGTTTGTTTGCTTGCTTGCTTGCCTGCTTTGAGATAGGGTGTCCCTATAGCCCAAGCTAACCTTGAATCTTCTTGATCTTCTTGCCTCCAGAAGAAGTTGAGATGCCAGGGTTACCGTTGGAGTTCTGAAGTATGATCTTGAGGGTCATTAACTAAAGCCTTCCCAGGTCAGCACTGTACTGAGAACAGGGTTTGGTTTCCCCCTTTATAAGGAACTTACAATTGGAAGCACAAAATCCTGATAGCAGTAGCAGCAGACAGTAGCAGTAGTGGAAGGACCCCAGGGAAGGGCATGCGTGAGGAATGAAAGGTTAGAAGTAGGAACTATTTCTGTGGTACAAAACAAAGAGCAAAAAATATATGGACTTAGATTTTTATAAAAAGTAGTGAAATGGGGAGGAGGGGACCAGAAATGTTAACAAGAACTTATGAAGGAAAATGAGCTCTCTTTTTATAAGATCTGTAAACAGAGCAGAGTTGTAGGGCAAAAGTCTAGGCTTGGCCACTGCCCCAGTTCAGAGAGAATAGAATCATCAATGTGGCTACACTAGAAGCACGGATAAAGGGATCTGGTGATCACAGCTCTGTCTTCAGGTTTAAATAAAGAATTGTGGCATAGCGCTAGTGGTATGCATGACTATGCAGCTGTAGCCAAGGTATGTCCAGGCTGACCATTGTTTCAGCCCTGGTTCTGCAAGCTTTTCTGGGTCATTATCATCCTTAGGGGACCAGTTTGGTTCCTAGCAGATTACTCCTGTGGCAGCTCCTGTCCCCATCCTAACTGCCCTCCGTGACCTATTCCAGAGGCTTTGTTCATCCTGGATTCAAAGTGACTGTAAACTCAGGATGGTGACTTACTTTTGTGCCTGTGGGTCCAAAGGAGCAATCAGAGCAAAGGTAGTTTTTAAGGACGGTTCTGTGAAAAACTGAGAGCAAGAGAAAGGAAGGAAGGAAGGAAGGAAAGAAGGAAAGAAGGAAGGAAGGAAGGAAGGGATGAATTGGGGCTTTGCCATGTATTACAGGGAAAGAAAAGCTATGGCCTGTGGACAAGCACCCTAGATTTTTAAACTTTAAGATTCTAGGGGCTCAGAAGGCAGGATGACCATGACCACAGCATTCAGACCAAAGGGAAACAGCCCATCTGCGCTCTCTACCATCCTGCCTCTTGTCAGAGTAAAGTGGAGGGTCATGCCCATGCACACAGTTCCTGTAGAGAGAGTCCACCTCATGCTAGCCCTCTTTGGGGTTCCAGTTTATAAAAGAGGGATACCGTGCCTCTTCCTCCTTCCTCAGTGTTCTCCGTGGGGGAACCACAGAGAAACCAAGTGCTTCAATCCTTCCTTGAGCCCTGAGCAAGGGGGCAGGAAGATTTTTGCTCAGTGCCCCAGAGTCCCTTCATAATATCTTTTTCTGTTGTTGTATTTGACCTCTTTGTTGTTTATTTAGTTTATTTGTTTGTCTCTTATTTAGAGGAGATGCAAATTATTGATTTCAAATGTTAAATGGCAGCCCCATCTAAAACACCAGCAACAAAAAGCTGGCTTTGGAGACAGGCTGTTAGAAATTCTGGCCGTGCCATTTGCCTTGGACAAATTGCTAATTGCCAATCTTCCCAAGATCAATTTTTCTCCTCCCTGAAATGGGTGTTTTGTCCTGTGTTGTCAGAGCACAGAGTGAGGCAAGGTTATGCAAGAGTCGGCAGGGTTAATGGTAGTGGCTCTTAGGCATCTTTTGCTATTGTGTCCTTTATAGGGAAACTCTTGGAAGGAGACACTTCAGTTTTGAGAAAGAGCGAGCAAGATGGGGTGGGGGAAGGAAAGTCGTTCCCATTGGGAACCCTGATTTCAATGGCACTGATGCATCGTTGTCTGATGGAAACAGTTCAGCAAAGTACCCAACACTTCAAATTTAGGAACTGATGGACCCGCTCAGGTCCTGACCCCAGCTCTTCCTGTGTGACCTTGGACAAGCCAGTTATCCTCTCTGTCTCTGTTTTCTATTATGAGGGTAGAATTAGCATATAACTCACTGGGTTGTGTTCTCCACTTAACCAAGATAAGTTTTGAGTTTCGAGACGATAAGACACACAAAACCCTTAGAACAGTGGCTGGCACGCACCCACTTTTTTGTTACTATACTACTGCTGCTGTGATGCTAATAAGGTCCAGATGGATGCAAGTTTAAAGAAATGCCTCCTTAGAGTAAAGTCTTCTGGGAGAAGCAGTTGCAGGGCATCTTTATTCTCTCTCTGCAGGACTCCAGCTTTGAAAACAGTGAGCACATTCTGGCCTTGTTTGGGGACCTTTGTGACGGTGGCCATGCTCTTACACACTGGTCTCCTCCTACACATAGCAATGCTCAGGCCTCAGCAACTGGGGAAGATGTTGTAGGGTGTTGCTGCACTTGTGGGCAGGCTGCCGTAGTCAAGCTGTTAGGTTCCTTCTCATATATCTGCTCTTCCAGGGTAATGCCTTTATGTTTACATTTCCAAGAGGAAGCCGCATATTCCTTGTCTGTCCTACACACCAGGATACGTGCATGCTGTCCATCTTTGGTGTTACAACAGCATGGCAAAGCAATGTAGATTTCATAGAAAAATACTTTTAGATATGAAGGGCCTCTTAGCAGTTGGGAGTAAACTCAGTACATGTCAGAGTGTGTAAAAAGGTGGTTTGCTCTAGGGCAAGGAAGGGGACTAGGTGGGGTGTAGCCTGGAGAGTGGGGAGGTCAGGTCTGGTCTCTCAGCCTGACCAAGTTTTCCCTCAGATACAACCTCAGACTTCCCTAGGGAGATCAAAATGACAAGTCTGTGCATCTGAACTTTCAGACAGTCAGGGACTGGAGAGATGGCTCAGCAAATGACACACACTGGCTGCTCTTCCAGAGGACCTGGGTTCAATTCCCAGCACCTACAAGGCAGCTTACAACTATCTGTAACTCCAGTTCCAGGGAATCCAGTCCCTTCTTCTGGACTCNGCAGGTACCAGGCACACATGTAGCACACAGACATACAGCAGGCACATAAAATAAGTAAATACAATAAAAAAATAAAGTTCTAGGCAGGCAAATTAGTCTATACGTGGTTCTTTTTGCAAATCTAAATTTGGTTTAGATAGTTGGTTATTTTGAGATGTGTGACAGATGATGACCAGCCCAGATACTTTGCTCATGCTTCAGGGTGTGCATCCCTATGGGGAGCTCCCTGGGGCCAGGAACACCTTTTCATCTGCACTAGTGACTCTGTTGCATTGATATACAGTATCACCCACCTGTTTAGGGTTCACTGAATCAGAGACCTCATGTTGCAGATACATGACATAACCACAGTGAGGGCAAGGTTCTGTGTACTTGGAGACTAGTCCCCATCCCATGGGCTGTCCTTACTACGGAAGCACAGATGACCATTTTGTACCTTGTGCCTGATGACCTCTGTGTGTACCGGTGTGTTGATGGACTCTCATGCTGAGTGTCTAGAGCCCTGACCTCCCTTGGCATTCCATGTTAACAGCTCAGTGTTGTGTCACCAACTTCAAATTTTTCTGTTTGTTTGTTTTAGTATGACTTTTAGAAGAATTTTCTCTTTCAAGACTGTTGTGAATCATTTTCATGTTTGGGGGTTAGTTATCAATGCTAATAAAATGCTGTCTACATGTTGAGATGTTTTAAAGCTCATGCTGGGGGCTTCTCCAGTCTTTGTAAATTACCTGTAGATGCTTCCTCCTCCTCCTCCTCCTCCTCCTCCTCCTCTTTTATTTCTGTCCTGATTTTCTTTTTCAAAATTTTAGTGTTATATATATTTGAGATTTACATCGTGGTATTTTGGGATATGTAAAGATAATGAGGTGGTTACTATAGTAGAACAAATGAACATGTATTTGTTTCCATAGTCACTTTTTTGTGACAAGGGCAGCAAAAATTTCTACTTATTTGATAAAAATACTAAATATCATAAAGCTTATAATTTACATCAGCTCTGTAGTCTTGTCCTGTGTACCTGCTGCTCTGACCTGTGCTCTTAGTCCTGTGTCAACCCATCTCCCCCTGTGTTGTCTTATTTTCTATCATCTCTTGGGCTTTTGTAAAATTCTACATACGAGTGAGGTTTTGTAATACACTGTGTCTGCTTTATTTCACTTAGGAAAGTGTCCTCCATGTTCCCTGTTGTGGCAAAAGTCAGGATCTCGGCACTAGTTTCTCTTCTGGCTGCATGAACTGTGAGTCATTAGAGCCCTGGGTACATGAGACTATAACAATTAGTTGATGAGACCTTAATATGGTGGAATAAACACTCTACCTGAGCAAGTGTGGATGAGCTGGGGACACACCTGCAGCTTGGGAGACTGGCTGTGTGCCTGCCTTGGCTTCTGGAGCGCTTCACCACCAAAGTCTTCAGAGTAGTTTAATGTTTCAAGGTGTAGAATTCAGATGGGTTAATTTAGCCGTATTGACATGTGGAACTTAAGATACTGAAATGTTGCTAACATATTTTGTTTCCATACTCTGCTTTTTTTTTTTAATGGATTAAAGAGAAAATGGAACTTGCATCCTGCAATTACTGAGTAGCTACTCAGTCAGTCTAGAACTGAAGGGAAGAAAATAGTCATTTTCATACATATGACACCACTTTTCAGGACTCTGAAGGGAGTCTATGGATTTCCAGTCCCCTCCCACAGTTTGTTTGTAGAGTTCAATTANGGTGCATTGGTGGACACTCTCGAGAGCTGAGATTGCCTTCAATAGATAGGAACAGCTTTCTCAGTTTATGTTGTCCAAGGCTGAGGCCAGCTGCCTTTGGAAATAATGAGTTTCCTGTCCCTGTAATGATGCAAGCATGTGCTGCATCAGCATATTTCAAAGTTGTTTTCCATAGTGATAGGCAAGTTGGATAAATACCCCCAGTGGAGCAGACTCCATGGGCAGAGTAAGGTTGGGGTGGTGTTCTTGACTCACTGGTTATGTTCTGTGATGTCCCCTTAGGATATTGGAATTATAGAGTAAGGGATATGACCACAATGAATCTACTTAAGTTAACTGGGTGTGGTGGGGCACACCCAGCTCTCAAGAGGTAGAGGCAGGCGGATCTCTATCATTTCCAGGCCAGTCTGGTCTTCATAAGTGAGTTAGTTCCAGACCAGCCAGTGCTACCCAGCAAGTCTCTGACTGAAAGAAAAAGAAATTATTTTTTGTATGAAGGTCTAGGATGAGTATTATCCTCTATCTAAAATGCTTGGGACCAGAAGTGTTCTGGATTTTGGATTTATTTTCTTCTGGCTTTAGAATGCTTATATACATGAGAGGTCTTGGGAAGGATTCCAAGCCTATGCATCTTTCATGTTCATCTTACACACACCACCTGGGAAGGTCATTTTAGGCAGTCTTTAGTGTGCCTGCCTTTTGACTGTGACGTGTCACTCAACATCAGATTTGGAACTTTCTGTTGTGCCATCTTGTTGGCACCTGGAAGTTCAGATTTTGGAGTGTTTTGAATTTTGGATTTTCACAGTAGGGATACCCAACTTTGTAACAGTGGCACAATAGATAAATGATTCTTACACAGTAACCAATATGTTCAAGAGGGATTGATATTTTCTTTTTCTTTTTCTTTTTCTCTTTCTTTTTCTTTTTCTGTTTTCTTTTTGTTATTTTTGAGACAGCGTTTCTCTGTGTAGCTTTGGCGCCTTTCCTGGAATTCACTCGGTATCCCAGGCTGGCCTCGAACTCACGAGATCCGCCTGCCTCTGCCTCCAGAGTGCTGGTATTAAAGGTGTGTGCCACCACCGCCCAGCGGATTGACATTTTCTAACTTCTTAAAGACTGCCATTGTCTGGGCTGGAGAGATGGCTCAGAGGCTAAGAGTACTGGCTGCTCTTCCAGAGGATCCGGGTTTAATTCCTAGCACCTACATGGCAGCTCACAACTGTATGTATCTCCAGCTCCAAGGGATCTGACTCCCTCACACAAACATACATGCAAGCGAAACACCAATGCACATAAAATAAAAATAAGTATATTATTTTAAAAAATTGCTATTGTTGAGGTTCTCCACACTAGGTGGGTGGCAAAATTAAATACTTCTATTTTTTCAGACAATATCTTATGTAGCCTAGGCTGGCTTCTTAGCCAAGTGCTGGGGATTACTGGTGTAGGCTTCCATATCTGGGTTAATTTTTTTTTTTTTAACCACCAGAACTTTGATTCTGTCATGACAAAATTTCACAAGGAAAAACTTCATTTTAGTGATTCAGTTTTCTACTGTTAATATTGTAATTTAAAGAAACAGAGACTTTAATTCTTAGGTCTTGGTGTACCCTGCCTATTTCGTAGTGAGTACTTAACTTGGTACTAGTTATCAAGAACATTGGTTTTAAAAAATGAAGATCATATAGAAATGGTGCACATATCATTTCGTGCTAGGTAATTATATTTTAATTGTTACCACTTTACATTCTCAAATTTAAGTCCTATTGAAANTGTAAACATCAGAATTCTTGAAAAAAAACGTGTATATGGCAGCTGTGCAGTGGTCAAAATTAAGTGATTGTCATAAATTCTAAAGTTCTTTCATTACATCTGTTCCTTATGGTAACAGTATTCCTACAGACTTACAGTGTTGCTCAGTTGGACCCTTGCAGAAGTTGCCAGCTATGCAAAGGTTACGCAGCTGTGTGTGGTATGCTTGGGTGGACAGCTGCAGGCAGGATGGCCCAAGAGGAGCTGCACGCAGCAGAGCACCTCTGAAGAAGGCTTGGCTGGGCGTGGGAATGCAGGGCAACAGCAGGATAGGGCAGCTTCCCCACTGTTCCCAGGGAAACTTGGCAAGTGGTCACTGTGTGTGCCCGAGACCGTTGGTAGGGGGTGACTCTTCTTATAGGGAAGACTCAGGAGACTTTAGGGTCTTACAGATTAATGATTCTTTTGATATGAGGAATCTTCAGCCAGTAGAACTTAGGGTCCTCTGATAGAAAGACTTTTGTTTGTTTATTTGGAGCTAGAAATATTTTTAAGGGGACAGGGCAAACCAGTTGAACCTATTTTTAATTTGAGTTTATTACATTTCTCTAATTTGGATTTATTATATTTTTCTATCTATCTAGTGTGTATATGGATATGCATATGGAGACAGAGGGCTCTCTCTTTTCACCACAGGGGTTACAGGGAATAAACTTTAGGCTTGGTGGCAAGTGCTGATACCCACTGAGCCACCTTGCCAGCCCGAAACAGTTTCAGAATCATGAAAAATATATTCAGTAGAGTAAAATGAAACAGTTACAAGTCAAAGAATAATGGCATCATATGTGAACTCTGAGGTGGGCTGATGGATAAGCTGCAAGATCTNTTAAGCAGTTTTCCTCAGCAGAAGCAGGTTGCTTCAGGGCAAAAACCAAGGGTGTTACAGAGTACCATTGACTAGCTGCATTGTCAGTACCATAGACTTCGATGCTGGCCTCTGATAAAGAAGATGCAACCAAGTGTGGTAGTCCATGTCTGGGATCCCAGCACTCAGGTGGCTGAGGCAGGAGGATTGTGAGTTCCAGGCCCGCCTGGCCACATACTAAGACCCTGCCTCAAAACAAATGAGAGAGAAAATAAAGAAAATCTATCNTGNAATATCTCTGAGATTGTTTAAATTTACATTGTGATAGTGGTAGAACTAAAAGTTGATTTGCCCCCAACCCCAAACTGAACTTGGGAATTTAATGTATTAAATGTGTATAAGCGAGGTCATGCATTTAGGGGGTGGGAAAGACTACATTCTACACACAAACACAGAACCCCATGCTTCTGGCTGGATAGATCTCACCCAGCTTCTGCCAGGTTTGGGCGCTGTGTCCCTTGTAGCCAATGTCAGGATGGTCCAGGCACTTTAAGGACAAAATGAAGAAGGTGCTCCAGGCACTTGTTCTCAAAATTGTGTGCCCTGTGCACAGTCGTGTGTGTGTTCCGTCACTGTTAGGAACTAAGCTGCAAAGACTGCTGGGAAAGGGTAAGAGAGGAGGAGTTAGAAGAGGCACCATGGCTATGAGAAGAAATTACAGTGGGGGAAGACCCTGCAGAAGGACGGGGCTGAGGCTTAGGCGGTGGTCTACAGCATAAGGAAAGAAAAATCTTTCTGATAGAGCCAGTGTTAAGAAGTACCACATAGGCCGATGACTTCTGCAAACCAAACCCCGCAGAACTGAACTCAGGAGAGCTGCTGGTGCTCGTGGAGGGCTTGTGGGAAAGGATAACTTGGTTTAAGAGTTTGTTCACTTTGTCAGCTCTGTACACAATGGTGAGGGGAAGAGAGGGGATGCGTTAGAGTTCACATCTGACAGAGCGGAAGTCAGCTCAGGGAGAGTTAGTCAGGACCACAGACTTGGGCCCTGCACCTGTCTTCTAAGCCACACCATGGGTGGGGAGGGGCACCGTGGGTCACATCTGTCACTTTTGTCAGGCTCTCTGGGATGAANGAAAACTAGAAAATGTGAATACTATTAAGGTCTTCACAGAGGCATTGCCTCTTTCTTGTGTTAGTTGAGTCTGGGACAGCAACGTGTCATGTCAGAGCCTTTGTTAGACACTAGTGATGAGTGCCCGGAGTAAGTTGCTCTATTTTATACGGTGTAAAATCTCTTCATTTTTCTATATACTGTACTCTGACTTATAAAGAGATGGCCTCCACCAGGCATAAAACCCCAAAAGGATCCAAAAGACGATTCTTGTGTGAAAACAGGATCACAGGTGACATAGAAGTGATTGTGCACAAAGCTTGCTCAGCCTGTGGAAGGTGGTTACACAGACTTCTCCTAAATTAGAGGTCCTCAGTCATGGCTGATGCCAGAATCTTCATGCAGTTATGCCTATGTAAGGACTACTCGTCCATCTGTCTCTCCAGGCTCTGGTGGGAGTTCCAGGTGTCCTGATAATGGTTAATGTGGTGCATTAACCTTCTCATGGCAGATTCCAGTTTGTCTGCCCACCCAGAGACAGGTGGAAGAAGTCACTGTTTAGTTGGGTTTAAAGGAAGAGCAGATGATTTTTGAGGCCCTGTCATAGTTTATGTGCTTACCAACTCCTTGTTCCTGTGGCCTCCACCACCAGTAAGGTTTGTTCCTTTCTCATGANGCTGGCAAAAGCAGGAACTGCAGGCCTTCAGAAAGCATCTTTTATTTTAACTTTATGTTATTTATTGGGAATAAAATGATCGGAGCTGGGGAGTCTTCTTACTGAGTAAAGGCAAGTGTGCATGTCTGTGTTTGAGAGCAGGCCTTTCAGCAATGACACACAGTTTAAGAATAACAGCAGGAAGGTTTCCTGGAAGGACCAGTGGAGGACAGGAAGATCACAGTGAAGGTCCTTGGAGCTGTTGCAGTTGGGGGATGAAACATGTGTTGGAACACATTGCCCCAGTTGGTAGTTGGGTTTAGGAGGTTGTGGAACCTTAAGGGGAGGGCCTAGTTGTGGGAAGTGGGTCTCTGGGGGGGNTGCTGTTTATTGACCCACAGGGCTTCAGGCCCAGGCTCTGGCTCCCCTATCTCCACCATGGAACAAGAAGTGCTAGCTCAAACCACCGCAGTACCTCCCCTGCCATGAAGGTGTGTGCGGAAAGTCCTTCTTGCCCTAAAATGCTGCTGCTTCCTGTTTTTGTTCATGTTTGTGCACATGTGGGGTGTATATACATACATGAGTAGTGTGTGTGTATGTGAGTGTGTGTGTATGTAGACAGACTCTGAGCTGANGTCTGATGCCTTCTTCAATTTTTCCCTCTTTAATTTACTGGGGAAGAACTCAGACATCACTAATTCCATCATTCCACCTAGTCTAGCTAGCTGCCCTGCCATGAGGAGATCCCTGTCTTTGTTCCTAGTGCTGGGGTTACAAACTGCTCCCATGCCTGCACATTTCTGTGTGCATGCTGGGAATCGGAGCTCCAGTGGGCATGTTTATAAGGCAATACTTTATCCACTGAGCCATCTCCCCAGCTCCCCAAACTGCTTCTGTTGGGTATTTTGTCCCAGACACAAGAAAAATAACAAGCAGGGGGTAGAGTAAATAGTAGAGGGCATGCTGGAGCAGAGAGTAGGGTGAGTAGTAGAGGGCATGCTGGAGCAGGGGTAGGCTGAGTAGTATAGGGCATCTTAGCGCAAGATCCTGGGTTCAGGCTGCAGCACCAAAAATAAGAAGGAGTGGATGGTATACTCTGCACACAGTGCCTGTCTGCACATGTGTGCAAAAGACCCAGGTATTATCTTGGACATTTGTGTTCATCTTTTGGATTGGCTTTAGAGTCGAATATGAATCTGCTGTAGAAGGTCTTTCCATCCCACACACTCATTGCATGGAGCCAGGCTGCCTTTTGAACCTGCTNCTCTGTCTGCCTTCCTTAAGGTAGGAGAAGAGATTGTTTTCCCAAAGCACGCTAGAGTGAAATAGCTAGTGAGAAAGTCCCCTGGTGTCCCTGCCTTCNATCTGGATTAGTGTGATGGTGTCTGTGTCATCTTGCACTTCGATAATAACACTTGAGGGTCCGTCGGAAGGTGTGGCGCCACACTAGTTGATGTCAAGGTCATGGGGCCACTAGGGAAGTCTGGCTGGCACTGTTTCCTTGCTATGCCCTGGGGCATTTAATTCATTGTGTATTATTGAGCAGGAGATTGGCAAGGCTAAAACTTGGCTGATGTTTTTCACTTAATTCTACCAAAAACACAGGCATTTAAAAAAATTAAACAATTAAAATTGGAGACACCCCCTTCCTTTCACTGTAGCATCCAGGATTATCTTGAGCTCATGGGCTCAAATTATTCTCCCAAATAACTGAGACTATAATGCATTTCACTGTGCTTGACTGAATATAATTTTTGTCACTTATTTTTAATGCTTTAAAAGGAGTGAAGGGGTTGGAGAGATGGGCACTTGCTGCATGAACATGAGGACCTGAGTTCAGAACTCACACAGAAAACTGGGCATGACTGTGCCTGTAATTTCAGCATAGTTGGAGGNCAGTGCCAGGAAGATCACTCAGTCCTGCTGGCCACCATCTTAGCTCCAGATTTAGTGAGNAAATCTGTTTCAGGAGAGCAAAGCAGACAATGATAGAAGTCCAGAACTGAAGTTTTCCTCTGGCCTCTGTATACACCTGGGCATATGTGTGTGACCCCCTGACCCCCACTGAGTTTTAGAAATAGATAAATCAAAACACTTAAACCTTCCAGGTACTTTAACTCATGTCCTGACCCTGTACAATCTATGACAATATAATCATGGTCAGCTGTTCATTTAGACAGAGTCGAGTGACCACNAGTGTTTCATATTTTTAGATTCTTTGAAGAGCCCTCAGTGGCCTCTCACACCGATTCTTCATTACACTCACTTAGCAACCTTTTAATAAACCTGGAAACTGCTGCCATTATGCAGACATTAGCGAGAGGACCACTTTACTGCCTCAGCACTGGATTGAGATGCTAAGTTATATTTTAGCTTTATTTTAAGACCATTTCCCAGTGCTTTGGGAGGCTGGTATTGCTTGCCATTAGCTAAACTCAGAATGTGTAGGAATCTTGATGGTGAAGGGGGGGGTTGAAGGTGTTTTCAAAAATTCCTTCATTAATGGAAACTCTAAAACACTTCAACAATAGAGAAAATGGTGTTGCCNGCCTCCCCCAACTTCTTACTGAGTTTCTGAGCCGGCTCTGTCACTTTCTACAGAGTCCCATATGGTAGGTGCTCACTGCCATGTGGCCACTGCTGCTTGTGTAGCAGCTGGTCTGGACTGAGATGGGCTGTGCCGAGTGTCAGTACCACCTCAGAGGCTGCCCCTCCTTGGAGATCCTGGGGAGCTCTTCCCTGGCCTTTCTGTCTAAACACCTTCCCTTCCATGCCTGTATCTGTGGGGTCCCTTGTAGTACTTCCACAACTGTAATAATTTGTTGCTTCTTAAGTTTCAGTCTGACCCCTTGTATCCACTGTGAGTAGGGAACCCCCACTAGGAGGACCCAGAAGAAATGAACTCCCAACACATACATTGTACTCTTCTTTCACTGTCTTTCTGTTTGTGATGCTGAGAATTGAACCCATGGCCCTGTGCATAGCAGGTGAGTAGTTTTCCCCTGAGCTATACTGTCAGCCCTCATTTATTATCTTGATGTAATTCTCATTCTTTAAAAATGAATATAATATCCTAACTATAACATAAAAGAAATATAAGGAAAATACCTTGTGATAAAACAGTGCACTCACCGTTCTGTTTCTAGTCCTGCCAGTTAGACTTTATCAGACTAACCTGCAAGCAAATGCAGAAAGAAGCATGCACGTGTGTATGTGTGAGGAGTGTTGGCCCTGGGCCACATCAGGCCTCTTATAAGAAGTTACCAGGCAGTCCCTTTCTGACTGAGTCCANGAGCAGCTACCCACTAAGGGTTCAGCTCCTCCCACCTTCTAACCAAACCTTTGCCTGGGGACACCCAGTGCTAGCTGCCATGCTGCCTTTTCTGTCTGTTCCTCTAAGTCCATGAGCCCAAGAATGTTTTCATTTTTCTGTTCTTGACTATCCTCAGCACCTAGAACAGTGCCTAGAACTGTAGGAGGTTCTGTTGGATAAGCAAGTCCTTTCTTCTTGCTCTCCGTTCCTCTCCAATTCTTTAGCTAGAAGAGCCTGTGAACAGCTGGATTGCTGACAGCTGTCTCCCAGACATTCCATCTGAAGAGTGTCTTACCCTCCTTCCTTGTGTTTGGAAGTGAGATAATGTAGATGAGGAAGCGCCTCCTGTGACTTCACACTACCTCATACTTGGCAGTGCATACACTAAGTACTATTTCATTAAATACTGAGGCAGAGGCAATCNGCTTGAAGATTGAATGAGAGATTATGCTGGAGAATTGACTGGAATTTGAAGTCTCCTGGAAGTCACATGGGTAGCTGGGAAGATGCGTCATTATTGTAAACTTTCATCAATACTAAGTCGTAAAAGAAGGAAATACATTTTTGGTTTATTTAGATGCCATTATAACCTTATTTACTGAAACTGCTATTTAGTATAAAGTCTGTAAAAGCAATAGAAATCTTTGACAATGTATCGTAGTTTCTGTTTCTGAGACCCAGTTTTCCTAAGTCACCCAGGCAACTCCTGGGTGACTTGCTCCAACTCCTGGGACCAAGCTATCCTCTTGCCTCAGCCTTCTGAATGGTTGGGATTACAGGTGCCTACCACAGTGCTGGGCTGGACCACAGGGTAGGGGCCGGGGCTGCAATGCAGTAACTCATTTTAAAATGTTGAACATAGAAAGAAGTGAAGAGAGAAGTGCTTTGAGGAAGGAACCACTCACACAAAACACGGAAGCAGAACGAAGGCCACGAGGTGGTAACAGTTTGCCCACTTCCCTGTGAGGGGTGGTTGGAAAATTCTAGTCAGCACGTCCATGCCACAGTATTTCAGCAACAGATAATGTGTAGTACATTATTTTATTAAAAGATAGGCCAGTTTCCTTTTTCCTAGTTAGGAAATTAAAAAGAAAGTAGTGTCCAAGATTGACAACCAAAAGTGGGAGCACTGTTTTCATCTCCCAGACTCTCAGTGGAGGGGACGTGACAGTCCATGTGTGTGATGTACTTCTCATGTCCTAAGAAACATAACACATCGATCACCAAGGGCCCCCTTGTTCGCTGTTTTCATTAAAAGGCCCTTTGATTGACTTTATACCTTTCCGTGTCAGAGACCAAACCCAAAGCCTCGTGCTTGCCAGGCAGGTGCTCTGCCACTGCTCTACATTTCCAGCCCTTCGTTTTCTGAGGCAAGGTTTCACTATGTAGCTCAGGCTACCTCCTGTGCTGGGGTTTCAGTCACATAGACACTTCTTCTCTGTGTTTTATTCTCAATGGTGTTGTAAGGAAGTGTTTAGAGCGAAGATGGCAGGAGCTGATTCATAGTGCCGGTGCCCACCTTAGGGTGTTTCAGCTGCTTACTGCTGTCTCAGCTCTTACTTCAGCAGTGTTTCCAATACCCGGCCNTTACATCAGTCAACAGTGCATGAACAGTAAGCATTGCTGGCCATGGGAGTGAGGGGCCAGGAAGGTGTTGCATACCATGGCTGTCTGTTCATGTTCTCTTAAAACGATTAAATAAGGGTTGCTTGTTTTTTCGTCTACATGGCATGCCTTCTATTTGGAAATTTCTTAGTTTCTTAGTAAAACAAAACTGGTCTTTAGTCCAAATAGATTTCAATGCTGTAATTACATTTCGGAAAATATTTCCATATGTTGTCAGCTGAGGACAAGAGTGAAGAACTGTGCCTGCCGTGGGGACTTGGTATAAAGTAGGTGCACTGTAGACTCTTGCAGGGTGTGCAGCTGGATGGCTGACAGAATGAACTGAAAGTAATGGCAACAGCTAATCTCTTTCAGTCTCTCAGAACATCTTCTCTCTTGGTTCTCAGGAGGAGAGGTGAGTGCCAAGCTAAGCATGGGAAGAGGTGGGGGGGTTGGCGGGGAGGGTGGGTTCACGTCAGGAGTCTTCCCCTGTGGCTCTGTACCTTATCTTTTGACTCTCTTACTAAACTCAGAGCTCACTGAGTGGTTAGACTGGCTGGCTAGCTAGGTCCAGTGGTCCTCCTTTGCCATCTTCCCAGTGGTATGGTTACAGACATTTGTGACCACATATGGCTTTAATGTGGATGCCTGGGATTCAAACTCAGGTCCTTATGCTTGTGGTAACAGGCAGTCTGCTCACTAAGCCCTTCTCCTCAGCCCTGGAAAAATGGGTTTTCAAAGGGAATATCTACTCAAAAGAAAGAGATGTAAGCTGAAAAGGATTATTAGAGCGGTATAGTGTCAACACCAGTCAGTGCTTCACAAATACCCATCATGCACACAACAATGTTTCCTGGCTGTTCTGAGCCTAAGCTGTTCATGAGAGTGTAAGTCTATCTCCATGGTTGAATGCTTGGTTGTTAGCATGCACGCAGTAGATACGCCAACAAATTAGAAACAGGAAAAGCAGCACCAGAGAAACAAAGGCTCTGTGTATAGCNCCGAGGGCGNGGTAAAGACACTTTCTTACACAGCAAATTTTCTGAGGAAAATAAGTCGGTTTTTCAGTGGGGAAACAACTTTTCATTTGGCTGTAATATTCCTCTGGGATGGCTTCATGAATTCAATAAAACAAAACTAAAGAGAAACCTATTCTGTTGGAGGGAATATATAATTAACCCATAGAAATTAGTGCCATCCAGTAATTACTGAGGAAAGAGGATTAAATGCTGGGATGAATAAAAATAGTCTCTGATATTGTTCTCTCTGGGATAAGATTGTAAGGTCTGTCAGTCATGCTGTGTAAGGGTCTGGCTTGTTATTGGTTGGGTTGTGAACAGACAGCACTTTCTCCTTCCCTATTACATAACAGCACAGCAGANCATGNAGGGGGACTTTCCCCCATTCTCAGAGGGTGTGGTATGAGGAGCTACCAGAACAGAGGGAAGTTATGGTTGCTTGGGCATTCTATTTAGTATATATTTAAATTATGTTGCAATAATTTTTACCTTTTAAAATTAATTTCTTGCTGAAGAGAAAGCTCAGCAGTTAAGAGCACATACTGTTCTTGCAGAGGACCNAAGTTTGGTTCCCAGCACTCACATCAAGAGGCTCACAACCACTGTTACCTCCAGCTCCAGGGGATCCAAAGCCTCTGGCCCCTGGGCATCTGCATTCACATCTTATCACCTGCTTCTCTGAGTTCTGGTCAAGGCTTGAAACAAGACCTCTAGATTGGAGCTAGGACATCTGATTTGACCCCCTCCTCCCTCAGCCTTTGATGGCTGTGGTCATTTCCCTGCTGTAAAAGTGAGTCAACTCCAGTTCCTGGCATCAAGGAGCCTGCTTTGTTGGAGAGCCATGGAGATAAGTATTCTGTGAGGCAACACACACATACACACACACACACATATACAAAACCGTGAGGAAGGACTGTTTTCATGACAAAGGGAATAAAAACTCAAGCCATTCTTAGTTATGAGCCATGGGAAAGACTCCCCAGAGGTGAGCTGTAAACTTAGGGAAGTAGCCACTTTTGGGGTTCATGGGTCTAGTGGGTCATTCAGGCCAGAGGCAGCTCAGCAGCAAGAAGAGGTGGAACATGAGGCTGCTCCCAGGAAATGTCTGGAACCTGGTTCTGTGCCTGAGCATGAAGCTTCTTTGACACCGCAGAGCTTGGGAGAGACTCAGAGTTTCTCACAGCTTTCATCTGCTGCTCTGGTGAATGTGGACAGCCTCTTTAGCTGTTGCCCACCAATTTTGAGTTCTGAGGGATGGGCATTTTCTTTCTCCAGTTTGATGGTGTTTTAGAGAAGGACATCCCAAATGAAAGTCGACAAGACTCAGGTTTGTGTTCATCAGACTCACCCCCCTCCCCGCCAGTCTGTTGGCTCTTATCTCNNTGTCTTGTCTAGGCCTCTGGGTCTTTCTGCCCCTTCTTAATCAGCCCTTCTGGAATTTACCCCTGCATCCAGCTCCTCAAGGCTTAACATTTTATTTTCTCATGCCCTTCCCCATTTCTGTCCTGCTTCTTGGAGATGTCTTACAGATAAGGCTGGCTTGGTCCCCATCCTTATACCTCTTATCAGGTACACCTTTGGCAGACATGTTCTGTGTTTTCAAAAGCTGGCATTTACCAAGAAATATGCATGTCTAAGAAACCAGATTGTCTTTATAGAGTCACGACACCAGAGCCGAGGAGTCGCTTACATTTTCTAACAGTCTGGAGAGAGAGGTGAAGATGCTCAGGGCAGTGTGCTGTATAGTCCAACTGTCCCTTCGTCCTGTCCTCGCCTGCGAGTTGCAGTGCAGTCAGAAATTGTTCCCAGAGGTCTGGCCTGCTCTATTACACAGGTTGAGTGGCATTTGTGTGCTAGGTGATTAGGCTCTTAAAACAAACAAGAAACCTCAAACCAAGAGAGTTAACTGCATTGTGTCAATTAGTCTTTATTACCAGAAAAACCACTGGGAGCTTTTTTTTTTCTCTGAAGAAAGAGATCTTTGTTTAGGCTCAGATATGCCTTACATAAATTTCGTTAGTAGGGACTGAGTACAGGTAAATTGTACCTTCTTATTTTTATAATGGTTTTGTTATTTGTCAAAATATTGACTATCAGAAGAAATTATTATACATTAACAAATGTTACACTAATTATTTGATAACTTATTCTTCTCTGTAAATGATAATCTAATCTTTAAATTTTTTTGCTTTGTTTACCTTTGAAACTTAAACATGTCTTCATGCTCACGGGGCTGCCTACCTCNTGAAAGAGCAGCCATTTCTCTGTATTTGTAGAAAAATATTTGTGGAGGTAAGACGTAGATCATCAAATGTGTGTGCTCACACATATCAGATTCCAACTAAATCTGGATACCCAGGCAATTAAATTGGAGAACTGTCACTTTCTAGTAGTGTTTTTGTAAGAAGGCTTGTCTAGCCCCTTAAGCTCTGACTGTACCCCTGAACCCACTGCATCCCTGCTCATTGTAATTACAGCTCCATAGTAGGGTATGGGGGCACCTTATTGTTACCATACGTAGCGGCCCACAGTGGGCCTGCACTGCCTAGCCACATGCCCTGATGCTGTGGGTACAAGGACCCTGAAACACTTAGGTAAAATCCCTTGGTGCTGTGCCTGACCAGGATGAGTACATCTAATAGCATCTCATTAACAATTCATCAGAGATGCCTGTGTCTGCCTATAGGTGATCAGTAGCTAANGTTCATTACCCACCTCTTCCTTTGCAGTTAATTTAGTTCATATTTCCTTTTAAATTTTTTAAACCAATATTTTTACTTTGTGTATATTCGTGTGTGTGTGTGTGTGTGTGTGTGTATATCTGTGTGTGGTTTTCTTTGGTCTTCACAAAGAAGTGACTGCAGCCACAGGTATTCACCACTGACTGTGGAGTGCTTGGTAGAGGGGGAGCAACCCCATAGGANCCTTCGGCTTCTGAAGGCCCAGTGTGAAGATGCCAATAGCCTGGCTCCTCCTCTACCATCTCACATCAATCTAGTTCACTTCAGAAACTTGATTCTCACTGTAGCTGTGACGATAATTGTAAACTAATGGTTGTTTCGAGGGTCAAATAAATACATCACCTCCTTTAAAATTAAAGACTAGAATTGTATTACTATCTTTAACA
>LZPO01097099.1:463437-474652 GCA_001675575.1 Neotoma lepida
AGCATTTCTGGAAATAATTATGTGATTCAGTTTTCTTGAAAATTTACTGTAACATCTGTTTTTCACAATTAAGTTGGAATTATTAATGGCCTCGGGCATCTGTGCCCAGCAAAATCATTTACCATTCCAGAACCCCTCACTGTAGGGTTTCCCTTCCTGCTTATTACATCAGGGCTGAGCAGCAGGCGGGAACACTGTACTCACCCACAATCCAGTGGCTGTTTACAGAGATGCCCAGGCATCTTGGAAACTACAGCTGTTTCCTCATCATGTGACTTCTGACCCACAGATCAACAGTCATCCAGAACACAGGCTCTATTGAAGGCTTCTCTACTGTTGAGAATGCAGGTGAGCCTGGTGCTGTAGGGGCTTACCGGAAGTCACAGCACTCGGGAAGTTGGTACAAGGAGAGTCACTGGAGCCACAAATTCAAACCCAGTCTTNGCNCAATAGTGAGATAGTGAGACCTCATCTCAAAACCAAATACCCAAAATAACAAACCAGCAAAAAGCCAGTCCAAGTGAAAATCCCAACACAAAATCTTGGGATAGCATCACCACAGCAGTGCTGTAACCCACGCCTGTGGGAGGTAGGNCACCGTTGTCTTCCTGTTCCTTCTTCACACTGTGCATGGACAGTTGTATCTGTGGCATTGAATGCAAGAGAAAAATTACGAAGGTGANGAGACAGCCTGTTGTTGCCAAGGGACTTANGGAGAGAACAGGCTTGTAGACATTCAAGAACAAATGTTCTCATTGAGGTGTTCTCAGAAGAGGGCTGGGAGCNTGGGAAGGAAATGGCTTCCCTTGGGATGGAAAGTTTGACCTTTTGACCTCCTTCATTTCCTCCCCCCTCNCCCATATCTGAGGCTTTCCTTATTTTCCATACATTCCTTCTTATCTNTCCTGGCAAACAGACTTGTCCGTGGATGTGGCCCTGAGCTTAATTTACTGTATGATTCATACCCCCAGGGATGGCCCTTGCTGGAACATGTTTTCCAATCAGGATTTTCTTTTGAAATAGTGTTCACTGGATAAATATCATTACCCACTTCTCTGGCTGCATGCACTAACTGTCATCTGAGTGGTGACTGAGTTTATTGGGCAGGGAGATGGAGACTGACTTTTCCATGCTTAGTTTTAATACTCTTTGGCTGTTACAAAAGTAATTATTACCATCAACTCATAAAATAATATGCTTTGTGATTTTCTTTTTTAATCATAGACACTTAAACCTTCTGATTTCACCCTAAGAAAGGGTTACTATAACCGTGGTGTTTATCACCATGTAGACATTACTTTGCAGGAATAGGCAGTCCCCAAAATGGTACGCCTCAGTGCTAGAAGACNGTGACTGCAGGGAATAGATAAGAATGGTCACATGTAGCTTATACATTCATGAATATTAATTGCTGGTTGTTAAACACATATTGAGCTCTGTATCACTCTGAGTTCAGTTATAGAAAACAGAATCTATGGAGGAAAACTGACGAGTTTCAGGCTTCCATGTGTATGTGCACACACCTGCACACACACATAAACATGTGCTCACACACAAGCATCATGTGATGTGCTCACACACATGAACAACACACACACACACACACACCACAGACACAAAACTATTTTTGAAGATTAGAACGGTACCGTGTTGGTGTCCAGATGATACTTAAATGGGAGAGCGTGTGTCTGAGGCCAGAAATTCTCCTTATTAACAGTAACACTGGGAAGCAATCNNTCCTCTTGTTTACATAGCACTACAGCAGTGTGCTCGGGGTGTCCCATGGTAAGATATGTAGTGCAGATATTCCTGTTTGCATTTTATAACTAAGGAAATGGGGCTGGAAAAGAGTGGTTATGGCAGTAAGGCATTTACAGCCACCTGTAAATTCTTGTGATGGGTTGTCAGGTCACCTGTGTCTAAGAAGTCCCTAAAGGCTTGGGAATCAGGGAGTGCCATTTGTTCTGGAGGAATGGTCTAGAAAGGTTTGGGACACAGTCTGGCCATATGTGGGTTTAGTATAGTGTTTATTGAGCTAACTCCATGAATGGCTCAAACTTCATTTCTGTCCCCAAGGAGTTTAGAGGAGTACAGTGAGGTGGGGACAGGTAAGTTTTGAACAGAGACTGAGCTGTCTACCTCATGCAGGGCGGGACCTCCTGTGACTAGATTGAGGGGNGGGGAAGGTGATACGAATGGCCATAGGGAAAATAGAAACAAAAATAGGCTAGGCTAGTGGTACGGGCTGAAGAATGAAATGACTTGAGCATTTTTTCAGGCTGATACCTGCATGTGGACTACTTCACTCACTGAGGGGACTGCTGTGGCCATGGCCTGTCCCTCCTGTAGGGTTGGTTCTATGGCGTTCACTGCCACTACATAGCATACACATGAAAGTGAGTCAGCTTGCCACTATCCAGTTAACCATTGGCAACCTACATGCTTTGTCACCTCCTGCCTCCTCCTGCGTGTGTATCACCTCCAGTCACTTCACTAAGGGCTGAAGGACAGGGCTCATGGACCCTCAGACTGTTGTCTGGCCACCTTCTCTGTCTCCACTGCAGGCTGGCACTTCCATAGAAAAGCAGGGACAACTGTGGATTTTGCCCACAATATTTTTCCACAGATTCAGCAGTAACGCCAATCACTGCCCTTTTGCGTTGGAGAGAATTCATGTGGCAGTCAAGTTAATAGCTTAAGAATGTGAACTTTAANGCCGTGTATGGTGGAGCATCTGCAGGCCCAGTAGTGTTCAGGCTGAGGTAAGAGGATCAAAAGTTTGAGGACTGTCTGTGCTACACAGTGAGACCTCAACAAAACAGTCTCAACAAAACTAAAAGTCAGAAAGTGGGCATTAAGCAATGAAGAAACTTTTTTTTTGAGTGGGAAAAAATACAGTCCAACGAGAAAGAATCTTTCAGACATTTATAGACCCATCTGATAAAGGAGTACCGGAAAATGTTAAATTATTCATAAGTTGCCTGATAACTGGTAAATAAATGCATGACGGAACATTTAGAATTTGGCAAGGCCTTCTAGAGAAGCCATTAAACAAATGTATTGTTCAACAACAAAAGGCTTTAGTGAAATTTTTATTCTGATAAATTAGATGACAGACAGCTAAACTCCAATTAGAGCTACAAGTGAACATATTAACATGGTCTAGTTAATTAATTATCTTATTAGGGCCATTTGACTTAGAAAAGTAATATTTTGATGGAAATCAGAAGACTGACTCTTGAAGGTAAGCTGCTGGTATGTGGAGTGTGCTTGCAGCGCCTGGACATGTGTCATTCAACGGCATTCTGATGGTCACAGATAACCCATTGGATTGCTTTCTTTCTGCTTGAAAAACGTGTGCAGTCTCCAGCCTTTATTGGCCAAATTGATCTCTCAAAGACATTGTGGTCTGGCAAGGCCACTTCTTGCTCATTAGGCGCCGAGTGTGTTTTAAATAGCTACATTCAATTATACTTGTTGCCTGGGAGCATGTGAAGAAAGTGNACCTCTTGCAGACCACAAGAGCAGGGGGAGGTTTTATGTTTGGTTGTGGTTAATCTGCTTTCTGTGCTTCCTGGAGAGAAACTGCTTAAGTAAAGATCACATGTGTTGGGGTTTCTTCCATAAAAATCAAAGATATGTGTGAAATAACAGGGGAAAGTCACATATTCATGACCATTTTTCATTCTGAGTGAAAATACTGGGAACAGATAAAATGCTTATTATCTAGAACNTGTGGTTAAATACTTTCAAAGACACTCGTAAAAATTGGAATAAGAGGAATAATGAAAAGAAGCTGTCCCTTGGTGGTGGCGAGCAAACGCTCTTTTGTGGGGCTCTTCTTTGGGAAGGTAGTAGCCTGAGGCCTGTGTAATGCCAGCTACCAGTGTCAGCAGAGTGTCTACAGTGGGCAGAGTTAAGGAATTCACTGTCTTGCCTACATTTTTAACTGTTAGGGGATTTTTGTTCTCTAAGTATTTTCTATGCTTAATATCATTCATTGTTAGGCATTAAAGTTTTTTTAACTTGTATATCATAAGATGGAATCTCTGTAGAAGGGGGGGTGGAAAACAAACTGTAGATACCCAACCCCCCTGAGTCATGTGCTGTAACTGTGGAGGGAGGCCAACGGGAAGATCAGGCAGGGCCACAATTTTCCAGGAAGACTTTGAGGATGAAGGAAATCAAATCTGAACAGTCTTGAAGGANGTGCAGACTCAGGGGGGCATTCTGGAGGACTGGATAAGGGTGGGTCCTCGGGAGGAGAGAAGTGCCTGAGGTGTTGTCCTTGGAGTTTTTATTTCCTANGTATTTTTCCTGGAATATCACTCTTCTTTTCACATATGGTATTTGTTTGCCTTTTCTTGGGCCTCTGCTTCCAGGCCTGATGCTGGATTCTGTAACTAAGTCGTTCTCTGTCCCAAATAACAAAACTCCCAAATAGTGACACAGAGACTGAAAGCTTGGCGNATAGCTTAGACTTGTTCTAACTAGCTCTTATAACTTAAATTAACCTATTTCTATTAATCAATGTTTTTACTATATGGCTTTTTACCTTTCTTTCAGTCTGTATGTCCAAGACTCCCTCCATGTCTTATTGGCATGTGCCTCAATTAGCTCCTTCTGTTTCCTCTCTCCGTCCGGAAGTCCCGCCTATACCCCCGCCTAGTTATTGGCCACTCAGCTCTTTATTAAACCAATCACAGCAATATATCTTCACACAGTGTACAAATATCCCACAACAGGATTCTCCCACAACATCTTGGCAGTGCTGTTGAGTAAAACTCCAAAGGGTCCTCATGTTTACTTGTGAGTCCATGTTTTCATGGGGTCACTTACTGATTGCTTCACTTCAAGCTCCCTCCATGGTCCTGATGAGCAGAAAATCTCCACCATCTCTTATGATCTGTTAGGGGTGTATCTCTTGATACCTGAGACCAAAATGAGTTGTGTGGTCATGGGAAGAAGTGTTCTGGGCCAGCTGTCACACTAGTCATCTTTCCTTGTTGACTGTGGGCTGTGTTTGCACCAGCTTTCGCTTGTGTTGCTTTCCTTCACAGTGCTCGATGAGATGGGTGTCAGACAGGGTTTAAGGTGGGAGGCCATGTTATCTCTAACTCTCGCTGCCTCCTTTGCCTTTCATTTTCTTATCTGTGTTTGTGCTTCTACCCTGTCCCCCATGGCTTTTCATGAAATAGTGGCATGTTTGCTTTAAGACAGAGCAGGAAACACACATTACCATTTAGATATGGAATTATCTGGAAAGACTTAGAATCTTATTCACGTGCCCCATACTGTGCCCCTGAAAATCTCCTGTGCCTCCCTCTTACTCATGTTCTCTAGCCCTCCCTTCCCCANTTCCTTTCTTAGAGCCCATGAAATAATAATAATAATAATGATAATAATAATAATGTATAATATATTTATATAAAAAATGATGTATCATTATATTTATTATTATTACAGAAGGCATTATATTTCCTACCCTGCTCTTACCAGCCTCTCTAAGCTTCTTGTTTGACAGTCTTTGTAGTGTCTATAATAAATACTTGGTTTACTTTTCTGAGAAAAAATGCCCTTGGTCATCCAGGTGACAACCTGGTCAATTTGCTGCTTTTTCTCTCTGCTGATTCTCTTGTGTTTTGAGTTCAGCTTTACCTGCTCTACCCAGATCAAGGGTGATAATGAAAGGAGAGACTATCTCAGCTCTTCTGCCTCAGGAATGACATAGCTAGACCCCACTGTGTCTCTTTGGTACGTGGTTAAAACTGGGTCAGACCTAACTATAGTACACTCCAGAGAGGCCCCTCTTCATCACTGCAGGACCGCTCCTGCTCCTGAGACACCTTGCCCGAACCAAAAGGGAAAGGAAAAGCCTCTTGCCATTCTAGTGTGGCACAGGTATTTCAGCTCTAGCTCTGACACACAGCACATTCCAGAAGTGAGGGTGGTCTTGAGTTGGTACCATCCAGTCCAGTTAGTTGGCGTCTTGTCTCTCGGGATGGCTGTATGTGAAACGAACTATGTAGACTGAAATCTGCCGCCTTTGAGAAGACACTGAAATGACCNGACAGAAGGAGACAGAAGGAGAAGGGAGGCCATGGGGCTGTTGGCAAGCTGTTTTCCTGAAGTGGAAGAGGAACAAGCCCTCAGTGAAGGAGTATCAGAATTCTGTTTGATAAGATTGTAGACAAAAGTCTGCGGAAGTCTCAGTCTCCCCTTCTGCCCTTTTGGTTTGTTTCTTACTGCATTTGGGGACTTGCTGAGAGACACATCACCTGCCCAGAGGTGGATTCTTCAGAAAGAAAGTACTAGCCTTCCCTGAGCAGAGAAGACTGCTCCTGCCAGAGTGGAGCATGCTGGCTAATGCACGCCTCTTTGTTTCTGTGAACCTCCAGACTCCTTGGTTTGCCTGGGTTGGTGACATTTTTAAGACTACAGTACACAGGCTCATTGTTTCAAGACATTTTCTACTTGTGACCCACAGCAAAGTTTATGGTCCTGTCTTCTATTGTATATCCAAGAGAGTGAATCCCTAAGCTCTGGTAAAAAGAAAAAAAAAGGCTGCATAGGGTTTGCTGTCTTGTAGATTTGGATTTTCAGGCATATCTGGAAATTGAGAGAAGTAATTGTTTTTGTTCTTCAGTTAGCAGGGGGTTATTACACATACTCAATGTGACTACTNGGTTGATTGNTTAGTAAATTTTTTTCATTTATAAAATACTGATGGACTGATAGCTCTGGTCTAGGTCCATCCTCCCCTCACCCCCCATTTCTTTTGATTCAGGGTCTNACTATGTAGCCCTGCCTAACAGAACTCNAGATGAAGACCAGCATCAAACTTGTTGTTGTCCTCTCATCTCCAAGTGCTGGTTTATGGACCTGTGCCACCAAACCACCCCTAGCTTAGGACCTCTTCCAAGCTACCTAAGTGTGGCTAGGCACTGAGCTTCTATTATGAACTAAACAAGGGTCTTTGATTAATTCTTTTCCTGAGATAGATTCATAANTAAATCTTTGTTGTCAGATGACAGTAAATGTTTTAGCCATGACTCNCANACAGTCTGTTACCTGTGTGTGCTGCTTACCTCTGTGTGTGTAGCTTGAATGTAGACAGAGATAACATGGAAGCAAATGCGATGACTTAGTTGATTTGTCTCAAGGTTGCCAACCACTGGGCTAGGCTGTTTATACTTCAGAGAGGGACAAAGAGGAGGTGGAAAGTGGTAGCCTGAGACTTGAGGTAGGAAAACTAGAGCTCTGGGGTCCCAGCCCTTGTTCTGGCTCTGTCCCAGTGAGGAGTCTGTCTCCTCTGGCAGAAGAGAACATTTTCATTTTTTCATCCCAAGATGGAGGCAGTCAGTGTGTCGCTTAATAAAAGAAGCAGATGACCTTGGGACCAGCATGGACACAAGTAGAGACAGACTTGAGATGTAATTAGGAGACATTAAGGTCACATGAAAGAACAGGCACTGGTAATTATAAAAACACAAAACTACCTAGGAAAATGTGGGAGTTATTAGGACTTTTAATAACATAGAAGGTCAATTTCCTTCTGTGAGGGAGACCACAGAATTTTCATTGGTCTAATCAAGTTCTAGGTACTTTCATTGAATTACTATTTTCTACTTATTATTTTTATTTTTGAGACATGTTCTCTATGTAGCTCAGGCTAGCCTTGAACTCACCATGCTCCTGCCACACCTTTCCAAGATGACAGGCATGCACCTTCTTCCCCACTGCATGTGTTGTCTTTTTAACTCACTGAGCAGCAGATCTGTTGAAGCTATTATAAATTCATGTCCTTTGAGATTGTAGCACTACACATTTACAGCTTATCAAGTTACACAAGGTCAAATTCTTTCCTACAATTTATTCATCTTAGTAAAAGGTGTGCTTGGTTATATTTTGAGTAATGAGCTTGATTTTTGCCAGCTTTCATGCCTTTTATTAGTATAGTTTCATTTGCTTAGATGTTAAGTATCCTCAAAACAAAATGGAGTGAAACCTAGAGGTTTGTGAGTGCACTTTAGCTTCAGCCCAGGATGAGGCTGAAGCTAAAGTGCAGCCAGGTTGGGAGGTGACACTGGTCAGGACCTCTCCTTCTGCCTCCTGTGTCCTACAAACNAGCCTGAACACTGTCTATTCTGCCTTTGTACCTCTGCTTTGTCTGGTGGGGCCAGGCTGGGAGGATGGTCTCCAGCTCAGAGGCTGAGAACAAGGACTCAGTACACCCNCCTGGGTCTTGCTTGGTCACGCACTGGGCAATTTGTGGCTAGGTAATGAGGAACTGTGCTGGAGGGGGTACAGGGTTGTGGCCATAGAGTTATTGCTCCAGTGAGAACCAGATCGATCTGGGGATTGAGAAGGGTAGGATACACATGGCAGGCTGAGCCCTCAGAAGAGAAGGTTGAGTGTATACTAAGTAACTATAAAATCTTTTCAAGAGAGTACACGTTCTGTCCATCATCACTTTGCTGCAGTCACTAAGGATCTGCGCTCTGAAACAGATTCTCTGTCATGCCAGTGGCCTTGGTCAGTTCAGGATCCCTTCACAGCTCACACCCTTCTGTGGGTAAAGTGGAGCCCTCTGGAGGAGTCTCTGGGGTCTCACCCATCTCTACCATGGGTGACCTCAGGCCTAGGTCTCCTCATTTGTAAAGCAGGGAGTTAGGGTAGGTGGTCTCCAGAGGCCCCTCCAAGTCCAGCTGCTGTGTCTGTGTGTAGCACCATATGACATCAAATAGAACAGCATGTACAGTGAGGTGTNTGGTGGCACATAGAAGAACTCCAGCCACACAGCACGCATTGCTTTGTTTGGTTGACAGGGCTAGAACATGAATAAAATTTGGTGTTTTCTCTGAATCTTTCTCATGCCTCTGAATATCGCTGATTGCTTTTTGGTTTGGTAATTTTCCCCTAGAAAACTAGCCCCCACATTCTTGCTGTGTGTTTGGGAAAAATAAAAAACCCTCTTTCCTTTAATCCAACTGCAGCAGCCCCTCTCTCTTGNGTCTGCCCTTCATTTCCCCTTTGCATTAGGGAATACAAAACCAAGGCGTGTTTAAGCAACTTAATGTCAATCATNGAGTCTAGAATCCATTTTCCCAGGCNAAGGAGAAGGTAAATAAATTGGATCTAGGGAGAAGGCTGAATATTAGGATGTGCCCATCATTGTCTCTTTCAGCAGAACTCCATGAGGAGGAGGACAATCCCTGAGGCTCTGCACGGGTCACTGAGCGAGCTGCCTTATTATGCCACATCAGCATAATCCATGCTCTGGTCCTTTGTGGGGCAGTGGGTCCCAGCCAGCCAGTGTTCCTGCCCCAGCTGCTGCCCTGCAGGCCAGTTCTGCTCCTTTTACCCTTTAATGCCTCTTCCCAAGAACAAGACCTGGTGTCAGTAAACAAACCCAGCCACCTACAGAAGGAGTCCTAGCTGTCTCTTATACACATCTAGATGTGTATAAGAGACAGGAATAGCACCAAGGTTTGTGGGTAGTGAAATACCTGGTGCTAGCAAGGGAGAAAATTTCCCAGGATGCAATACTATCATCATCCTATTATGAGCCCCTATTAAGTTAGACAAATGTTTTCTTTCAGTATTCTATAATAATTTGAGAAATCCAGCAAGCTTCTTGTAAAATATTGTATAAAACGCCTGCATAACTCCTGGCTTTAAATTCTAACCAAAGCTCTCTTAATCCTTCGCTTGGGATAGCCTGACAATTCTTTTGCTTTCTTTCAAAACAAGAGAAAAAAAAAATAAAGACAACAATGACTGGTTGGCTGAAATTTGATTCTTCATAGTAAAATTGCCAGTTTAAATGAAGTTTGGAAATTCAAATATGACTGGATATTGGATAAAATTTGGCAGAATGATTTTCTTGACATGTTTGGAAGCAGGGATTGTGAGTTTGTGCTGATGAAGACGTTGTATGACCTTAATTGTTTCTGCTTCTATGAATTAAATTGTCTTTGTTTTGTTGGTGCTTATAAAAATACGTGTATGCTTATTGAAGGAGACTCATCACCTAACAACAACAACAACAAAAATTCAGGCCAGGCCAGGCCTGTTGGCAAACACCTTTAATCCCAGCACTTGGGAGGCAGAGGCAGGTGGATTTCAGAATTCAAGGCTAGCCTGGTCTACATTGCAAGTTCCACGCCAGCCATGGCTACAAAGTGAGATCCTGTCTTTAAAACACACACACACACACACACACACACACACACACACACACTACCACATTCAATTATAATCTATGGCTCTTTTTATTTGCTATAATAAATAGCCATAGGGTTTCTATGGAGTTTTTAAGTTAGAAAATTGTAATTGTATATTTATGTGGTATTTCGATACATGTGTACTTTGTGGAATGATCAACTCGGGGTAATTAGTATGTCCATCGCCTCAAATACTTGTTGTTTCTCTGCAGTAAGAACACTTAAAACCCTCTTTTAGCTTTTTTNGAAGATAAATTATTTACCCTAATGTANAGTCGCACTGTGAAATGCCAGAATTTATCCCTTCTGTGTAACTGAATTTGTTCCCACTAATGGCTATCCTTTTGGGGGGAGTTTTCATTAGGAAAATTAGATAACCTTATGTCATGAAACATTGTACTCGAATTTCAAGGAAATTTTAGAGTCGAATATACTGTGAATTGTGCCTGTCCTGCATTATCCACCTTTTTCTTCTTCATCTCCAAGTCAGTTTTGACCTGGGGCAGGGGGAAATGTTGAGACTATGCATACCTTTAAAAAGAGAAAGAGAAGCAGGGTGATGGTGGCACAAGGGAGGCAAAGGCAGGTGAATCTCTGTGAGTTCAAGGCCAGCCTGGTCTACAGAGTGAGTTCCAGGACAGACAGGGNTACACAGAGAACCCCTGTCTGGAAAAANAAACAAACATGGGGCGGGGAGACCCCACACAACTCTTGAGTAGAGAAATTAGGAGAAAAACATATTTTGTGTCACTAAATTAATTCAAACATTTTAAAACTCTGGATGGCTTTTAAGTATAAAGTGAGTGGCTGTTTTGGGAAGTGCAGCACACACACATTGTCTCTGCTCTTCCTGTCTGTTCCATGTGTGGTAGAGGACAGTGTTACCTTCCCCTCTGTGTTCTTGGGTTTCTTAGCTCCACCAGATCTAGCCACCTAACTCATCTGCTTTCTCATGTTCTTGTTCAGTGGATGCTTCATGTTGAGTTGGG
>LZPO01097099.1:480979-509296 GCA_001675575.1 Neotoma lepida
CAGCTTTCTTCTGGCTACTTTAAGTAGCCCAGCAGGTTTTCTTTCTTTATAAAATGTATGTCCTGTTCATTTATTTATGTGCATATAAACAAGAGGCCTCCCAGCACCATGGCTAAGAGGTACCGTGTCTCCAGCCCTGAGTTGTATGTTGAGTCCTTAACCCTTAATGTACCAACATTTAGGGGGCAATTAAGGTTAAATGTGGTACNTGTTTTGAGGTACAGTAATGGGCTGCAGCACAGAACCCAGCTCTGGGGGTACAGTGATAGGCTGTGATTCCCCCAAATCCTGGCTTTCCCACTCCTGCCCCAGGGATGCAGTGTGCGATAGTTGAACCTCTTTCACGGGCTTGTTAAAATGACCCAGTAGGAGAGACTGTAGAGCAATGAGCAGATACCTGATGTATAGTGAGCCCTAGATAAATGCTGGCCTTGGTGACGCTATATTCAGTTTTCAGAAAGGATGGATGCTGACGATAAAAAGTCCTGCAGGGATAGAAAACCAAAGGATACGTCACACTGTATAAGACTGAACTGTCTCCCCAATGGAAGGTGTCTCCACTCTCATCCTCTTGGTATCTGTTTGCTTTGTTTTTGAAGCAATGTCTCACTCTTTTGTTCTGGCAGGCCTCATAGTTCTGATGTAGCCCAGGCTGGCTTCAGATTCACAATCCTCATGCTTCAGACCCCCATGATGGGATTACAGGCATGTACCGCCAAGCTTGGCTATTTCCCCCTCATAATTTCTAGTTAAAAACAAGCTGTAAGGATTTGTTATTCATTCAACATTGAGCTAGNTATTCAGAGAGTGTGGTTCCTACGTGTGAGTCCCATTGCTCGTGCTTATGGACTAAGAGAGATTTGCTTACCAAATGGGTCCTGAAATATTCCACTTAATTGTAAGATGCATTCGGTGGTACAGAAACCTCTCAGACCAACTAATTTGTGATAAGCATGCTGTAGATTAGTAGNGAGAGAATCAAGTGATGCACATTAAATTAAAAATACCATCGGGATCTTCAGTTTTTCACTTTACATTTTCAAAGAATTTCAGTCATATAGACGTGTAACAAAAAAGACAAAGAATCCCCCAGACTCTTTTACAGATGTCCACATCTTACATAACCANCAGTGCTTGGTTAGGGTGACATCAGCTGTCTCCATTGTGAAATTATTTTTCCCTTTGCTCTCTAGTGTCAGGAGAGATTCCTAGAATCTCTTGTCACTATCCTGCTTTTCATCAGACATTTGCTTACCGATTTTAACATCTATTGCTTATTCTTAACCTGAAATAGTTAATATTTGCACATCGCTGCATTTTCATATATTTGTCATTCCTCGAGAGTTTAGTGATGGAATTCCACTGTAAGAAAGATGGGTTCTTTCTTCCCCTTTANCTACTTATCTAAATTTGTAAAAATAAGCATAAGCTCATGGATTCTCATTTTGCAGATTACCGTGCTAGCCAGCGTGGGCTGCCATAACAAAAGACCATAGCTTGGATGCATTAGATGATAAAATTCTTTAAAGCACAGGAGGCTGGAAAGCCTAACATTGCTGGTAGGGTTGGTTTCTGGTGAGATACTCTGCACAGGCCACCTTCTGTTCTGCTTATGCAGCCCTTTACCAGACCGTGTACTTAACATGAGGTATAAGGAGGTGGGGGGGGTAAGCTTTCTAAATGCCTCTTATTAGACACTAGCCCCATCAGATCCAGCCCCGCCCACCTCTATGACCTCATTTAACCTTAATTGCCTCCTAAATGTTGGTACTCCATCTCCAAATGTTAGAACATTAAGGATTAGGGATTCGACATACAACTCAGGGCTGGAGACCACAGACAAATATTAAGCCNGAAATAGCTCTCACCTATTACCGTTATTATTTATAAGAAGCTGTTTTTAAAAATTAGGAGCAAGGATTACTGCTATAGCAAAGAAACTTCCTTGCCTGTCAATACAAAGCACGTGGAACACTGAGCATCAGTGTGCTGTGGTGGTAGCATTTCAAAGCTGTTCTGCCCACNTCCCACAGCCCCCATTTCCACATCATTCGCCGTTAGTGTTTATTCCTTTGTGTATGGTGCTGTGGCTCAGACCCAGGACCTTGCTCGTGCTATGCCAACACTCTCCCACAGAGCTCCAGCCTGGTCTCCACTCTCTATAAAAAGAGAACTGATGTGTCCTGCCCTGCCTGACTGCCGGTTTAGTCGGACCCAGGCTGGCTGCAGTCATGTAGACTGATGGACACTGAGCCACNGCTCCAATCTGCTCTCCTTGCTGANCCAAGGGACATTGAAGTTCCAGAAACAAAGACTTAGAACATNAGGTTTTTGCTGTTGTTTGGGGGGCTTTTTCTTTATTCTCTGTCGCTCATTCTAGTGTTTTATTGATAATGTTTTATCTGCTGATGTCTGAAAACTGATCGGTGGTGTCATTGGTCTAAAGGGAACAAGCACAGCAGTTCCAGAAGCTGGTGACTCAGTGGACTGTCACCCACAGGGGAAAGCAGTTTCATTGCCAAATCTCTGTCACATAGAAGAATCATTCTGTAAGTCATAGTTTAACAGTTGTTTAGTGATTTTTACTAAGTAGCTACTTAGGTACAGTCCAGATAGTGCATTTAACATGATGTTTATAACCTTGAAGTATATAATAAGCACGGTCAGGACTCACAGTGTTCTGTGCCCTAGAGGTTAGAGGAAGCAGGCTTAACCACATAATGAATACTGTGATCAGTGGGGCAGAATAAGTCATCATCGAAATTAGAAGTTGGGAAGAGGAAATGGCCCAGTGTCTCTGACAGTTTCANATCACACAAGGGGGCTGCTGGAGACTCTCTCCGGTGGGCATGCATTGGTGGCCACATNGAGCGCGCTGACCACACTAAGAGCATCGTGTAGGTGGTCCAGTCAACTAAGGGGGTGATTGGAAAGCCATCCAGATACCTTCCTTTTCTCCATCATCTATATTATTGTAAGTAGCTGCATACTCTGGCTTGGCTTGCTTCAGTGTATANGCCTCCTGCTGATTCAAATAGACAGAAGAAACTTAGAGTGACTGAGTTAACCAGTCCACAGATTAGGATGGGGACATTTGCCAAAGCTTTGCTGGAGGGTTTGTCTCCTGGCAGACGTGGTAATCCACTGGAAATTTAAGTTGTAGGTTACATTATTTGAATCTTCAATTTATCTTCAGGTGTTATGTATATGTTGTTTAAAAGTCCCTCTCAGCTGAGAAGATGGCTCAGTGAGTTAGGGGTTTGCTGTGTAAGCATGAAGACCTGACTTTGAATCCCCCAAACCCATGGGAAGCTCGGTGCACTCATACCCAACTGTAGTCCCAAGGCTGCTGCAGTGGCAAGATGGGAAGGAGAGACAGAGCCCCCGAACTTGCGGACCAGCTAGCCTATGTACAGGAGCTGCAAACAACAAAGAGACCCAGCCTCAAACAGGGCAGAAGGTGAGGATTGACATCTGAGGTTGTCCTCTGACCTCCTCGTGTGTACCATGACACATGTGCACATGCCCACCCACACATATGTATATACAAAACTAAAATAAAAACTTAAAAATTCACTCTCAGGTTTGAAAATATATAGAATTATGGCATGTTTGAAAAAGGAGAACTTGTTTATAATGAGCTCACTTGGTAGGTGGTTTTTCATAAAATCATTGCCCCACTTGAGCTATCTGCAGTTGGCAGAGAATACTCATNGGTCTAGACTGCTCTTTAAACATCCAGATTCTTGACAAATGCACNTAAGAACTAGTCATGGGTAGCTGGGCAGTGGTGTCGCACACCTTTTTAATCTCAGCAATCTGGAGGCACAGGCAGGCAGATCTCTGAGTTCAAGTTCAGCTTGGTCTACAGAGCAGGTTCCAGAACCGCCAGGCTACACAGGGAAACCCTGTCTCAGAAAAACCAAAATAGAAAAGAAAACCCACTAGTTATGGGTAAGTAAGATACTAAGTTAAATGGGCGGTTGGCAGCTGTTGCCACTTTCATTTTCAAAGTTTTGATAGTTTAGAGATGGTGAATTTGTTTCTTCTATTATTATTATTATTGAAGGGGATGTTTGTAACGCTTGGGATTGAAGCAATGTTCTTACTCTGTGCTCCATCCCCAGACCTTGAGATAGCAGGCTTAAAGGTTCTAATATAATAAAGTCGATGCATCCTTAGGCGTGGTTTGGTTGGCTGTCAATAGACTGTGGGAGTCAAAAGGAGAGTCATTTGTTGTTGTTTTGAGTTAATAAGCAAAGCTACTATTTCCTTTTATACGCTTCAAAGTATTTAGGGTGCCACTTTCCTGTGATTTCCTGGGCCTGTGGAAGGTGATAAAAGTTCACAAACTTATATAAAATTATAAAGATTATTTTAACACTGGGTGTGGACATTCTTCTTTAATTTAAATGTGATGCAGACGTACAGAAGGAANCATCTTTCTTAAGAATTCTTCGACCAATGGAATGAGTGCTTAGTGAATATTTTTATTTCATTTATAAGTTTTATTTAATTGAGGTAAATACGCTTGTATTTAATCAGACCAAACTTTTTGCCTGGTAAGTGGGAATTGATGCTGTGGCTTCCTAAAAGATTTACAGGAATATTAAAATTCACTTTTCTAGATGTAATGGTCAAGTCATGTTTTCAATTTCTAAGTAAAGAAATTAGTTAAAACTGTCCCTCAACTCTTTCTTGTATTGTGTCCCCAGGGATGGACAGCAATGTAGAAAGACAAATATATGCAGTCCCCACCCTTAACACACTTGTAGTCTTGGAGAGGAGAAAACCATCTACAGGCCAGCTTTGCTCTCATCACAGAATGTTTTGTTTCCTGTGCAGCTACAGCAAGTGTTGATTCTGATCTTCTGTTCTCCTTAGACTGTCTTTGCATAAGGATCCATTCGAGTTCTCAGATAATTGCTGTCATTGAACACCATGGGTCTTCTTCAGCTCACACAGGCACAGCCCCTTTGCTGGCAGCAATGAAAAGCTTAACTTAAAAGGCATCGTAACAAATTTGCACACCTCCACAGCAAGTGGCTTCCTTTTCATACTATATTTTGGCTTAANACATTTAAGAAATTTCAAATAATTTCTTAGATTTCCATCCTTGATGAGCAGGAGACAGTGCTGTCTCTTGAGGTTACCTGGAGTAGATGCAAAGGAGACAGGTGCCGATGACAAGACATTAGGGAAAGCAGACAGTGATTGTCTTCTGCATAAACCCTGAAAAACCTTTCAGGACAAGTGTAGCTTGTTCTAGGAGCATGTTTGTAATGCCAGGGGCAGAGGAAGGTTACATTAAATACCTGCAGTTTGCTCATTATCTTAANAAAGGAGGTTAGCCCTGAATGCCTCAGAAAACGTCCACAAAGGTGGTTGATCTGTCATGACAGGAGAGAGTTTTGGATATTTCGTAATAGCTAAAAGTACAGTTTCTTGTTCAAACTTTTAGAGATTTCCAAGTTTAAAATCCAGGGAACTGCCTGGACTTCATCTGGGTAGATTGCGCCCTAAATTCATGTTCACAGCAGATGGAGAAAGAGGCAGTACTGTCAGCTGATACTAGGAAATAGGATTCTCTGTCATCTAATTCCCTGGTGAATTGGCCCATCTATTTTTGTAGTGATAGAATCTATAGAACGATGTGTTTAGAAGAGGGGAGAGAAATATTTATGTCACACTCATGTGCAGGCAAGTACTCNTTTTCCTAAGGTAATTAATACAAACAGCAGCATTTTTGTTCTTCTGACAGTTTGCAAATGGGAGTATTTGTACCTAGAAGATATGNTAATTGCTGTGGCATGCTTTTAAGAATGAATGAATCATTAAACTATGACAGTTTGGTTTTTTTTTTCCATGTTTAAAAAAAGTTTGTTGCTTATTGTTATTTGTAAAGCACTTCACATTATTATTGAGTATGCAAGCATCTGAGAAAAAGTTTCCAAGTATCCAGTTTCAGGCTGGGGTGTAGCTCATGGTAGAGCATTTGCTGAGCATGCGTAGAATCTAGGGTTTGATCCCCATACCACATNCCCACATCCACACAACAAATTCTGTTCTCAACCACAAAACCTACACTTTGCATCAAAATAGAAAAAAGGGGCTTGGGATGTAGTTCAGCTGCTGGAGTGCTTGCCTAGCTTGGGTGAAGCTGCGGTCCAGCCCCCAGCACCACATAAAACCATGCATAGTGATGTGTCCCAGTTTGCTTTCTACTGCTGTGATAAAACGCCATGACCAAAAGCTATTTGGGGGGTGGAGAGGGTTTATTTAGCTTATACTTCTGTATCACAGTCCACCATTAAGAGAAGTCAAGGCAGGAACTCAAGCAGGAACTTGGAGGTGGGAACTAAAGCAGAGGCCATGGAGGAATGACTTTCTTGAAGACACTGGCTTGCTCAGCTAGGTTTCTTATACAACCTACTCACTGAGAGGTGGCACCACCTGTAAGACGAATTTCTAACCAGTCTTATTAATAACACACAGAACAAGAAATAGGGGTGAAAATCTGACAGAGATCAGAGGCATTAGGAGCAAGCCACCAGCTAGCCTCACCTCACCAACACTGCCGCTGCTTCCAAAGAGTGAAGGGAAGAGAAGAGAGCGACTTCCTATCTAACCCGGCTTTTTATGCCTGTCCATTCNGCTAACTCATTTCCTATCTCCACCAAGCTACATCACTTCCTGTCTGTCTGCATAGACCTCCAGAACTCTAAGGCTGACGCTGGGATTAAAGGCGTGTGCCACCACTTCCTTCCNCTAGTTCCCAATGTGACCTTGGAGTCACAGAGAACCAAAGGGATTAAGGGTGTGTGCTAAAACATGACTATTGTTTTACTGCTAGCGGCTAGCTGCCCGTTTTTCCTCCGATCCTCAGATAAATTTTATTGGGGGACACAGATAAGATATCACCACAACCACCCACAGTGGGCTGGGTCCTCCTACGTCAATCATTAATCCAAAAAAAAAAAAATGCCCCACAGACTTGGCTAGAGGCCAATCCGGTGGAGGCATATTCTCAAGTGAGGTGCTCTCTTCCTAGATAACTGTAGCTTACTTATGTCAAGTTGACCAAAAAACAAAAACAAACCAAACTCACAAGCACAGTGGTGCAAGTCTCTATCTAATCCCAGCTCTTAGGAGGTAGAAGCAGGAGAAGCAGAGGTTCAAGGTCATCTTTGGCTGCCTGGAAAGCTCAAGAGCAGCCTATGGGGCATATGAGACCCTGTTTCAAATGAATTAATTAATTTAATTTTTATCTATAGTAAGTGACTTTCTGTAGTCCACTATGACTTGTGTAGGTGTGGTAAAACCTAAGCTGAAAGAATTTTAGAATAACTCCTAAGAGTAGAACAGCCTCAATGTTGAGAAATGCTTTCCTCCACAAAGGAAAGCTGTGTGAAGCTCGTCCTCTGCCTGCCTGCTTTAGATGCAGCATTGTCTCGCTCAAGTACAGAAGCCTGGGAATGTGGTTTGCTAAACAGTTACTTCTTTTTGAGATAAAATCTGAGTTCCTTCTCAGTTTGCTTGCTTGCTTTTTCCTTGTGCATTTACACATGGCTGAAATAATTTTAGGGTAAAGAATGTGACCAACCAGAAAAACATGATGAGCTCAGCATATCAAATAGGAACGCTCATAGCTTAATTCATGTTTTTCAATAGAGTATGTTCTAGAAATTGAAGGAGAAGAAACTATCATAGAATATAACATGATTTATATACTAAAAGCTTACCTATATAATCATTGGATATCTTTTTAAAATTAACTCTGTGTGTGTGTGTGTGTGTGTATATGTATGTGTTGCTAGGGATGGACCCCCAGGACATCATACATGCTAAGTGTATGCTACCACTGAGCCGTGAAACAAATTTGTATCCCACCCCTTGGATTTTTGAAACTCCTTGAAACTCCTTGAACACACAAGCCCACAGAAGGAGAGTGTTGCTCTCCTTTAAAGTGAAGACACTTGCTTCACTTTAAAATGCTGTGTGAATGGTTGGGCCACAGTGGTGACACCTCTGTCTATGTGGCCCAACTTCAGGACTCGAAGGTCTTGGCGGAAAGGTTGTNGGTGGCCTTCTCAGACTATGGAGTTGGGTACAGGGCTTGTGAGAAGGAATCTGATTCTACCTTTTCTTCTCACTGCATGAGAAGCACTGTTTTCCTTCCATGCAGTTTCTCAGCCATTACTGCTTGGTGAGAACCATCATACTTCATGGTAACAGGAAAAAACAGCCTTAGGGGAAAGGTTTTGACACTATTTTAAAAGGTGATGTTGCCCTGACCACAAGCCAGTGTGAAAGGATGGGCTCTCTATCTCCAGTGTGCTGACTCTGTGCCCAGAAAAAGACTGTATTAGAAAGATCTGGGAGCTCTTTATTCCCTGAAGCCCATAACCAGATTTTCTGTTTTCTGCCCAGGGATAGATGGGTAAAGAGATGTGAAAATTCTTAGAACAGTGGATTGCAAGATTTTTAATCCATGCNGCTCTGTGTGTTATCCGAGCATACTAACATGTAGGCTGAGTTGTATTTTTATATAAATGCATATATATACACTATAGCCTACTTGCAAACTTTAGAAGTCCAATTAAATATTTAAATAATTTGAACACTACCAAGAACCTGTAGCTTTCNTTAAAGATTCTTTCTTCCTTTCTTTATAGTGCAAGTACTATAAAACTGTGACCTAATCATGACTTTCTTGAGGCTTAGCTCTGAGTTCTGTGCACTTTGCTTCTTAGCTTTAATTGCTTCATTACTGAAAATTACATCTCACAAAAATACATAAACCTAGATAATNATGGAACACTACCACTGCCTGTATTTGGCAAATTATTATGTTCTCTCTTATTCCACACTAGCTGTACTGAGGCTTTATTTTGTTGTCTTTCAAATGGTAGAATTTTATTTTCCTGAAGACTTCAAAATTGGCCAGGAGGTTTGTGTGTCTTTAAACATCCAACTGATGTNTTCTAAACCAGTTAATAAATGGATCCNAGTTCTCTGACCACATTTCTCATGGACTAGATAAAACGTTCTGTAAGGAGGTTTTGAATGTGGACATAAGAGTTTTCATAGGTGGCCCAAGTGCAGTTGTTTGTTTGTTNTTTGTTGTTTTGGCAAACTGGCAAATGTGGAAACTTACAAACACCTGCTTTTCACATAACTCTTTTCAAAACTTTGGTTTCTCTTGAAAAGGTGTTTTTTCTGACTTACTGCGGAGTCTCACCTTTCCCCAGAAAGGAAGTGTAAGGTGTATTTGTGGGGTTTTTGCTTGTAGGTAGCATTGTGCTGAGCAGCACCTTTGAGGACTGGCAAGTTTCCCCAGTGTCTACAGGAAGTGGTTGACTCATCCCGGAAATTCTCTAGTGTTGAAGGCCTGTGCTCCACTCTCCTCTGAACCACACACAGTCTTTCTTCAAATGTAGCCATCAGCAATGCCAGGCCAGGGAATCGATAGAATCAGCTTTACTTTGGTGCAGCTATGGAGCAAGCTCCCCCAGGCTATATATATAATTCATTCTGGTTTTAAATCTTGAAATATTGACCCTACCTTGAGGGCATCTGCCAACAGTAGGTATTAGNTGGTAGAGGGATCCATGCCAATTTGGTCTCTTTAGCATGAATCCTAATTGGTCTTAATAATAAAAACCCGGAGCCAGATATTAGGGTAAATGCTGAAAGATCAGAAGAGCAAAAGCAGCCAGCCACTAGAGTTCTTACCTCTACCAAATCNTCAGCCTGAAAGAGACTGAGCTCCTGTCTCCTCCTGCATTATATTCCTTTCTCCACCCAGCCATATCACTACCTGTCTCCACCTCCCTAGTGCTGGGATTAAAGGCATGAGANCCCAAGTGCTGGGATTAAAGGTGTGTGCCACCACTGCCTGGCCTCTGTGGCTAACCAGTGGCTTAGCTCCACACTCTGATNTTCAGGCAAGCTTTATTTGTTAGATCACAAAATATCACCACAGGTCTCACATTTAGTTTTTGTGCATCTTTAGCTGATCCTACCTGAGTAGGAGTCAGAGAGTTTCTCTAGTGTTGTACAGGGATTGTAGTGTTTGTTGGTGTGTTTGTTTGTTTGGACTTTTGTTCTTAGTGGCACCTTATATGAAGCATATGTACATTAATCAAGAAATTTAGTAAAGTTTGGTGAAGCACTAAACTTGGAAGCTTAGTGCCACACGAAGTACATCATTTAAAATCCTAGAGTCACTGTCTTTAGTCCCTCAGTGTCCATGCCTTTAACTAATCCTCAAGATACAGTGCAATTAGGGGAGGGTTATCATTAGCGAATGTAGTTGAAAACCCATGTTTTAAATGAAGTCTTTCTAGTCATTTCAGTTGTTCTGAACAACAATTCTTTTAGAACTTGGACTGACTAATGGGTGGAGCCCGTCTCCACATGTCCATGCCTACTCAGGTTTTAGTAGTAACTTGGGTCTGAGGTTTCTTTGCAGTCATCCTTTTAAACCCTTGCTTACTTGATGGGTGTTTGTTTCACTCAGCTAGATGAGTACAAGTGTGAGTCTGAGGACCTGGGCACTCAGAAACTCCGATGCAGTGCATTTGATAAAAACCGTGCACAGAACACAGGCCAAGGCTTGCTACTCTTGGCATATACACTACATCGGAAGAAAGTCAGCCCTCTGACAGCTTGTTCATATTAGTTCATCTTCCAGACTGAGGCTCTGCAGGCCAGTGGGTGAGTTTTGGGTGCATGGAAGGTAATGCCTATTGGTGGGTGGCAAGCTAGGCAGCCTTTGTAATGTTACCTACAGTGGAGGTTTTTGTGGTCTCCCACACACCTCTGGGACTTTTTTCCGTAGAGGAGTGCTCCAGTGTCCCCAAGGGCGTGGCCTGGACTGCAGGTGTGCCTGNAGCAAGGCAGAGGGTGGAGGCACAGTCCTGGGAATTGGAGTACAGGTTCTATTTACTCCTGGGCCAGGTTAGTACCTGGCTCTTAAACCCAGAGCCTCCTGGGACCTGGTCTCAATAAATCAGTCTCTGCTCTGGGATCCCAGCTCTGGAGACTTGGTAACAGCCCATCTGTCCAAGTCCTCGTGTGTTTATATGGCAGTTGCCTGTCTTTGGTCAGCTAAGGATCCTTTGCTTACTTTCTGCCTTTTAAAGATTCTCTGCAGATTTCTCTTCTGCTGTCTGTTGTACCCATATCTTTGTCATGGGTTTGGGTTTGTTGTTGTTTTTGTTTTGCTTTGTTGTTCTGTTTTGCTTTGTTTTTCATCCCTCACTTCCTCTTTTGTCATTCCAGTGGAGTTTCTGGAAAGGAAAGAGAAATACAGTCAATTCATCAGCTCCAAGCAGGCATCCAGGAAAGCACCATTACCAGCATAATGGTAGCCTTCCTCATATTGTTCTGTCGAGCAGATCTGGGGTGGTGAAGCTGGCTGCCCTTCTGCTCTGTGCTTGGAAAGGAAAACAGAAGTCTAGCCTCAGAGACCAGGAATCCAGCACTTCCTCTCGGAATCTTAACACGGGTCCAATAGGGAAATCTCTTAAAAATCCCTCTCTGAAAAAACAAATCAAAAAAACAAAACAAAACACCAAACTGTGCAAACTTAATCTTTCCCCATCACCTGCAGGTTTTACTAATGATGTATGTGTGATTGGCATGCTAAAATGCATGGCTGTATTGCATTACATTTTTCAGCAAATATATTTGGCTCTCTAGGATGCTAACGGGACCACTGTGTGACAGGCCACCTCATCTTCTGCATGGCCAGTTGCACCCCATTCTCAGAGGACTGTGAGAGTTAGGAACCCCTGTCAGAATGACTGTCTGTACCCCATTGTCCACTCCNACCTTCACAGAGCACATGGTTAGAGAATATCCTCATTACAAGATGAATTTACAGGAAATAGTAAATTATTTGAGTATATTAGATACTGATTAAAAAGAAACATGTGTTCCTTTGAAACTTTCCAGATTCATTTCTTAGAGTCTGGATAATTGCTAGCATTCACGTCACCCAGAGGAGCAGAGTTTCTGTACATTGACACCCACCAAGTGTTTCACTGATGTGTTTGGACATCTTCAGTTACAAGCAGCAGAAACCTCCCTTTCACTAGCTTAAGGGATTAGTCTGTTAATCCCTTTTCTGGTCACTGTGGCTGTGATGTTGGTTCAGGTCTTCAGAAAGTTTGCTTTGTCTCTGCAATAGGATTGGGGACAGAAATGGCCATACCCTTCAAAGGCCCTAGATCCCACATCCCAGAGTGGTTCCACAGTCTCCCAACACACTGTCACCAACTGGCAACCAGGAGTTCAGATACCTGAGCCTGCAGGAGACATTGCAGATTTAACTTCTCTATCTAAAGCAGTGGTTTTCACCTTTCCTCATGCTGCGACTTTTTAATACAGTCCCTCATGTTATGGTGACCCCCAACCATAAAATTATTTCATCGTAAGTATAATTTTGTGACTGCTGTGAATTGTAATGTAAATCTGATATGCAGGATATCTGATAGGTGATCACCAAAGGGGTCATGACCCACAGTTTGAGAACTGCACATCTAGTAGGATGGTGAAGGATTTAAATGATTTTGAATCATTTCCACATGGTTCTTGTTCTTTTCCGGGGTTCCACCCAATGCCCTTTGAGAGGCAGCTTGTTGAACAAGGCTGAAGATGTAATGTGCCAACCGCAGGTGTGTAATCTTGGCTTCCTCAGATGACCCTGCTGGACCAACCCTGCTGGATGAGCTCAAAGAGATCGAGGAATTAGGGGGANGAATCTGTGAAAAATCACTTTCTTTGATTCATTTGTATTTTGGGAGGCACTGGGGTCCTGTGGNGCTTGAAAGGTTAAGCAATAATCTAGTCAGGAGACAAGGGGCTAATGGGAACTGTGCCCANCAAGGGGTGCATCCCTGCAGCCACTCACGTCAGAGACAGGATGCCAGGCACATGCTATATTATCCTTGCCTGTTCTAAAAAGAAGCCAGAAATCCAGATTTGTGTGTAAAATTTCTGAAGTCTGATAAAGATAGGTAGTAAATTCAAGCACTTTCTAAATCACTGAGCCAAAAAGCACATCATCTGACATCTCTTCTCAAACTCATTTTTAAAAGCATAATGTGAGATCAAGGCATCTGGGCTGAACAAAGGGGTAGGACCAGTTCTCAGATCTCAGTCCTGGGTCTCCAGACTCCAAGCCTGGAGCCTTCTGAATGGANGGACCACTTTGTAACATTTGCTTTCACTGGCAAAGTNGTTCTTAGTTGTTTCTTTTCTCCATAGGCCTCTGTAATAACTGATAGATTTCTGGCCTTCATGCAGCAGTTTAATGTTGGATTCTGTGTTTTATGTAAATTTTAACACGAAACCATTCTTTGGGTGAAGTTGGTAGTGGGCCAGCCAGTGAGCCTGTCCATAAGAACTCTCCTCGGGATGGTACTGGGGAGATGGCTTGGTTGGTGTTTGCCTCACAAACATGAAGACCTGAGTCCATTCCCCCAGAACCCACATTAAAAAAAATGAGTGCACATTTCTAATCCCTGTCCTGGGGGAGGTAGGGACAGGCAGAACACTGGGGCTTACTCCCAGGTAGCCTAGCCTACTTGACAAGGTCCCTTGTCAAGGGAAAGGGAAGACCCTTTCCCAAAAAACAAAGTGGATGGCTCCTAGGGCTGTCTCTTATACACATCTAGATGTGTATAAGAGACAGCACACACACAGGGAGCAGCTAAGGAGAGACTGTTGATGGTAGAGTTCTTGGGCATTATGTTGCTAGATGGTAGAATTTGTGTTTGCCATATAAATTCAGGTAAGAGTCTAAGCCAGAGTTTAAATACTGCTGCTGACATTTATTNTCATTTTAATCAAGTAGCCACTGTTCAAAAGATTGACTTGGTTGTTCTTATTCAAGAGAAAATTCTCCCTTAAGTGATTAATTTAGGTTTTGAGTTTGNAAGCAAAGGGGATAGACTCTTTTTGTCTTTGCTTATATTGCAGCTTTGCTATCAGAACAATTTCATTTGCCCTGTCAAAGTGAAATATTATTTTCTAGATATTGGAAGGTAGCTCACGCTTGGATTCTGTCATCTGTCTGATCTACAAACACAGAAATGTTAGCTTTTCCAGAATGCCTTCAGAAAATGAATATTGATGGAGCAGCTGTAGAAAATTGACCTCTCGCCCTCTGACAAATAAAAATACACTTCGCAGACATCTTCAGCTGCCTGTTTTTCCTACCTCTGTAATTGACTCTAATTTGCTCTGCTTGCCCCACAGAAACCTCAGAACTTTCAAATTGCTAGTCAATTTGCAGTGTCAGCTGTAATGAGAGCCACTCCAGCCCAAGTGTGGGCCACATGCTTGTGTCAGGGACCTCGGGTTTTGAAAGTTCTTAATTGTTTCAACCTATATCCATGACAAGGTTGTAAAAAGTATTTACAAATGATATGCAAATTATTTAAGGTCTGTTTTTCCCTTGCATGGAGCTTATCAATTACAAATGGGTATCAGATTGATACTAAAAATCTGATTTTAAAAATTTAGGTAGTTCTCCCCAAACTCGTTAATAGGAAAAATGTAAGAGAAAATCTGTTCTTTTTTTTTCTTTTCTTCCTTCTGCTTTTGCTTTATTCTGCTCTACTCTAGTCTCCTTTGTTTTTTGTTGTTGAGACAAGATTCATGTGTGTTGCCCAAGTTCCTTTCAAACTGCTGGGTTCTGGCCATTGAAAACCGCTGTAACCTTCAAAACGCCAAGTCTCGTTGGTCTGTTCTCATCAAGCCCTCTGCTCTGACACCCAGTAAAGTGTGTAGGTGGCTCAGAAGAGCCGGGGGCGGGGAATCTTGATGGTGTTTCTAATTCACACGGGGGAAAATATTTTCTTAGAAATGCAGCTGGGGTCTTTTTGTATCTTTCGGAGAGAATCAGTGAAAGTTCCCGTTTGTCTGTGCGTGGGCCCCTCTGGTATGGGAATGAGTAGAACAAGCCAGAACTTCCAATTCCTGCCATACCATGTAAATACTGTTTTCATTCATTTCCTANGTGGAATGAACCTCAGGGCAGAAAAATGCTTAAAGTAAATGATTTGGCAGGAAAATCTTTGTGTGCTTCATCAAAGAGCTGCAGAAGAATTTCTTCNGATGAGTCTGGTACGGGGAAAGTATTTATTTTCAAATAGTGATAATGGAANGGGACTCATCGTATTGTTAAGTGGGGANCGTTTTGTGAAAGCCAGAAGCAGTCGAAAACCCAGTGTAGGAAATCTGGTACGGCACACTTGTGATTAGATTTCCCTAAGAAATCAGTTAATAGTAACCCAGCATTCTAAATAACCATGTTGAGTTATGCCTGGTAGTTCTTTTTCCNGCTCGGTCCTCGTTGGTCTTGAATCCTTGGTGCTTGTTCTGCCCCAGTGATCTACCCCAGCTCTCTGCTTTCTATTATTGAATTGTGTTTTAAAGTGGGCACTCAGTTTGCTTGTCTTGAGATGGGGAGGATGAATAGATGGACATCTCTGGGTCCCTCCCATTCTCCTGTTGGCACCTTACATCCTGCGCCAATCATAGGACTTGGCTGCCCTCAGACAACTGCTCCGCCAGGAAGCTCTGACCGTGTAGCCCACAGCTGCTCACACTGGATTCCTGTCTTAATTCAGTGAGTCATGATTTCTAGAGAAGTGTCTTTACTAAAAAAATCAGATTAAATGTCTCAGTGTCTCCTCTACATGTGAGGGACTTTGAGGTTTTGATCCTTTTTTTCTTGGTTGAATTAAAACCATTTACTAGNCAGGGGAGGTGGTGCACCCCTGTAATCCCAGAGGCAGGTAGATCTCTGTGAGTTCAAGGACAGCCTGATCTATGTAGTGAGTTCTAGGCCATCAGGGGCTANATANTGAGACCCTGTCTAAAAACAAACAAGCAGAAACATAAATAAAAGCCAAAAACATTTGCCAATTATCTATTATCTATTAGTCTGAAAACATGGTGTTTTGGGTGAATGTATCCAAATTAATTATCATAAATAATGTCTTACTATTTATGAATGTATCTTTTGCTTGACTTAAAAAGTATGTATTAAGTGTATTTTTTTCTTAAGGCACATAAAGGTGTCCCTACAAAGCTGTTTCATACTGAGGCNTTAATTTTAGAACCATTACCAATTGNATTGAGACTTACTTGTCTGTTTCTTGTCCAGAATCTATTTACTGATCCCAATTTTTACAGCTTAATTGCTTGCTTGCAGTGTGTATTTACATACACTGAATGAAACTCACTTCAGTCCTCCGACTCACAGAAAATAACAAGCTTATGTTTTANGTGTTGATGCTAACTTGCACATGATAGAAATTGGAACATTTTGCTGACAAGGGAAGTCAAGGCACCTTTTCTAAGTAGAAGTGTCTGTTAGGAAAAGTCCACAAAATGCTGCTGTGCTTCGGATTAACCGTGGTTTGTCCATACAGAAAAACTCTGACAATTGTCTGTAATAAATAATTGCTATGGAAATAAATTTTGTATCCTTCAATGATAACTGTTTATGATTCATTCAGATTTGAATGCAGGCTGANTGACAAGCAGGGGGATGATAACAGTTGAGTGACAAATCCCAATTTAGATTNTGTGGTTGAAACTACAGGTGGTCTAATTATAGACTACAGTACATATTCAATTAAACATGCATTTTCTATTGATTTATTATTACTTTTTAAAAAAGAATTCTTTAGAAGTTTTTAACACAACAGAGGCATGAATTTTAGATAGGCTTTCAGTGGCTCCTTACCGTGAACTCTCAACCTCTAGGCTGGCAAGAATTTAAAAAGATCCTGAGTTTGGAAAATCTAGCCAGACTGCTGGAGTCTTGACTATGTGGGCTGGATTCCAGGTACAGCCTGCCCAGTTAATAGCTAGTAGCTAATCTCACTGAACCTGGATTTCCTTATCTGGGAAATGGGAATCATGATAGTACCTACACTCCTGAGTTATAAATATCAGATAAGACACTGTGTCCAGAAACCTCATTGTGGTATCTGGCAGATGCCCAGTATTAGCTGTGACATTAATGCCAAGTATTACAGTGAGTTCAGACAAAGCTGAGCGGAGACAAGCCATCTCCCTGGCCTCTTCTCTGTATTCGTACTATGCCAGCTCNCCTCTGTCCTCCCCCTTCCTTAACTCTTGAATTATAAAACGGTCAGGTCACTTGGACACTTGGTACTAATAAACATTTGTACCAACCCTCCCCGCCCTGCCGTAGCCTTCTTCTATTGATGTCGACAACAGAGCTCCTTTATTTCCTGTCATATGTGAGGCCTGGCTCCTGTCAGTCTCTGTACCCAATGGCTCAGCAGAGAGGCAGTGCTGAGCAGCACCTGTGGTTTGGGAGTGACTGGCACGGCATAAATAGAACCATGAAGTCCTTCACAGGGTCCAGAGGGGCCCAGCCAGTGGCCTCTCTACATGGATATATGTCTGATACACCTAGAAAATTCTGAGTTGTGTAAGATGGTGAATACAACTGTTTGACGACCTTTAAGCACTCACAAGTATGCAAGTGGTACTGCCTTTCTGTTCTAAGAGTTCATGAAATATTTGCAACCCTATAAAATGTGCCCTGAATGATATAACCAGTGCTTTCAGTTTGTTTGACTTCACTCCTATCTCCATACATGAAAACTATTTGAATTTTATAACATATGCTTATTCCTAAGGGGTGGGGGCTTTCAATATAGCAATGGTTAACACAAATCNTTTTGTGTCCTTCCATGAATATTATATAGCCTACATAAATATGTGTGTATTCTCAATCTAAATATCTATAAAGACAGAAATTCTGATTAAATACTGATAAGGGCTGAGTNTATAATTCAGTGGTAGAGCACTTGCCTGACATGCATAAGGCCCTGGGCTCCATCCCAGCACCTAATAATAACAATAATAATAATANTAGTAGAACAGTAACAACAAANTATTGTCAGTTTTATTTCCAGTTTTGGGATGGGCCACATGGAATGGCTGGACTAAAGTAGGATGCTAAATCAACAAATTTTAAAACTTNAAAACCCACTGTTTAGAAATCTGCAAGCTCAAAGTTAGGAGTCCCTAACTTTGTACATGAAGTACAGAAGTAAGCAAAGAGGGTTGGTTGAACCTCNTTTGAGATGGGAACTCTTGTCATTGCCTGTATTGCACTGTGATTTTGAACTAGAAACAAACATCTTTCAGAGTGTGTAATGGCAGGGTCATAGACTAAGGGGAGTAAGTCACCCAGGAANTTGAGTGAGCTTTCAATTTTAATGCTGAAGTTAATACATTTCAGTAAAGCCAATGAGTGACAGCTTACCTTATGGACCAAAATGAAGCATTCCTACAGAAAGAAACAGATGCTCAAGAGACACNGTTGGAAACATACTCACTACTAATTAGCAGCTGCTTCTGAGCGACAGCTCCTCTGGTTCACTGTTTGTTCGTGGGTGGTTAATTCACTTGACCCAGGAGTTTGAAAGAATAACTTGACAGGGGAGTGACTTAGGAAATAGAAAGCTACTGTAAATGAAAGACAATGCTGAAGAAAGATAAAGTGGCCCCNAAATACTTACTTTACCTCTATATCAACCTATTCCTCAGTCATAAGGGGAGATAGTAAGGTAAGGAGATGGCTTGGTCTGTAAAGTGCCTGCTGTAACAAGCACCAGGACCTGAGCTCGGATCCCCAGGATCCCCAGCACCCATNTAAAAAATCAAGGGAGCTGTGTGCTCCTGTAAACCACAGCAATGGGGGTGATGGATTCAGACAGGTCCCTGAAGTTCATTGCAGCCAGCCAGCCTACCCAAATGAATGATCTTCCTGTTCAGAGAGAGGTCCTATCTTCACACACACACACACACACACACACACATCAACCTGGGGCCTCCATACCCACATACGTATGTGTATACCTGTACTAACAAGTATACATATCATACAAACCTAGCACATACCTAAATAAATATGCATGCACCAAAATTACATCCTTATGGCTCACTGTCCCTGCAGCGTGACTTCAGTTTCACGCNCTCCAAAAGGCCTTTTACCTCATTTCTGCTCTGAGTTCCCAGAACACTCACGTTGAGACCCATGCATTTCTTTTAGCTGCCTCAGACNTGAGTCTTGGGTTCAAATGCCCTGCTCATCAACTCTAGTAGGAATTCCTAGATGAGGGATTGTGTGACACTGACTTCTCATTTCTGAGTGATGGTCCCACAGTTCCCTTGCTCCTCTATATACCAGACTTGGTGAACAAGAATCTCAAACCTGGAGGGCTCCAGCCACCCAGCCATCTATCTCTGTGCCTGTTCTCTGAGCCAGACTCTGTGGCATGCACTCAGTACATAGCCTCTGGCCGCTACAACTCAGAATGCAAACGGACTCTGCCCCAAAGCCAAGCCCCATTTCTTCAAACTTCATTTTCTACCTTCTGCACTGACACTTTCCAGCCCCCCTTTTTTTTCTCGTTAAGCCCCTGAGCCACCAACTACCATCAGCTTTGCCTAAGAAAGTGTTGGAACCAGCATCAGCCTTCGGGCTTCCCTGCTGATCGCCTGCACTGAGTCCTGTGGGCTGGACATCCCTCAGGAAGGACAGTGTCTTGAAATCATGGTTGCTTTCTAAGAAACCAGTGGTGCATTAAAATCCCTGCCCTAGCGAAAAACTTGCTGCTTGTTTGCTTGGTTTTGTTTTTGCTTTTGGGAACCAAGAACACTTCAGAGTACCTTCCTGTCTACAGGAAGTACAGATGTTGAAAGTGTTTTTTATTGGTATCAGCAAGGGATCAAGTGCAAAAACAACCAAGAAAAAAAGTCAGGTTTTTCATAATCATGTCAGATCCACCCCTGCCCCTTCCTGTGGTGCAAAGGAAACGGGATACTATGCTCTTTATTCTTTTGTTGAGATAGTTTGACTGTATAGCCCAGGCTAGCCATCCTCTTTTTGCAGACACCCAAGTGCTAAGATTAGAAGTGTCCACATCTGACTCTACCTCTGCTCCTACCCCGTTTGGGCTTCTCGTTCTTGTGTAACCCCATGAAGCTGTCTTCTTCCTTCCTCAGTGAAGGTCTTAACTGTTGTGTCCAAGCCCCTTCCCAATGTTTATGTTTACACAGTTCCTATGAGAATGAAAAGACCATATGGATGTCAGCACCTTTCTTTGGGTGCTCCGGTATATAAATGATGTCTGTTAACTCAACAGATATTTACTTCACAGATTTAAAATCCCTCTTTCTCAGACAACGCTTTGTTCACAGAGGAAGTTGTCCTAGAAATGGGGTCAGGGGAGTTCTGAGTTGAGTGTCTAGAAGGGAAAAGGGAGACAGATGAGGATGATGCATTCCTGAGGGACAAATAGCCTTAAGGTCTGGCCCCTGTGTCCCTCCTGTGCCACCCAGGCCCAGTGTGGGAGTGAAGAACCTGGGTGGGAGCTGAGAGGTGTGAGGACCAGTGAGGGAGTGAGGACCAGTGAGGGAGTGAGGACCAGTGAGGGAGTGAGGACCAGTGAGGGAGTGAGGACCAGTGAGGGTGTGAAGACAGCAAGAGGAAAGAGTTCATGATGGGAAGCAAAGGGTGGGCAGAATTCTTGGGTTTCTTTGCCAACACATGGCCAAGTCAAGTCGTCCTTACCAGGATGGTAACAACCCATGCTATTTATTTTGTGTTTTTCTAGATCAATGAACTGAGCCATGTTCAAATCCCTGTCATGTTGATGCCTGATGACTTCAAAGCCTACTCAAAGATAAAGGTGGACAATCACCTTTTTAACAAGTAAGTACCAGTCAGCCTCTCCAGAGACTGCCATGGCTGTGCAGAATGGGACTTTTTGCGACTTTGTGTAATCACATAATTTTTTCAATGGGTGGGCGGAAAGTTTTGCTGATGAAGTTAATCCTGTGATAAACATAGCCATCTGTCATATGCAGAGAAGTAACAGCAGGCCCTCTGGGATAATATCCCTTTGCCATATGGCATATTGTTCCCTGTGAGTATCTTATACATTAGAAGTGATATCCTCATTACTATTTAAATTTTTGGAGTTGTAAATTACTTGGATTGTTTGAGCAGTTATGGACTTCTCTAGTACACAAAACTTTGAAAACAGTGGCTTTATGACTAGAAATGACTACATTATAAAACAGTAAATAATTGTGTTATCATAAGATATAACTGGATGTGATGTTTGTTGTGTTGCTAATGCTCATCATGTAGCTGTGGTACCTTTGATGTCATTATGGAAAGTCGATTACATATTAGGCAGTTCATCCAAAAGCTAGAGATACAACATGGTCCTTCCCTCAAAGGTCTCACAGCCAGAACAGTAGCTGCAAATTGGCACATACGCAAATTGCTGTCATTCCTATACAAAGTATAGTAATAGAGGGGTGTGCACAGTTGTATCCATCATTCTGTGAGAGCATGAAGGAGGGGCAATTCTGTGTGAGTGGGGTGAGCCCAAGAGTAGCCTCCCATATAGGGTAAGTGTGAAATTTCTTTCCTCCTTTTGTCTTTGTTGTAGTACTAGGAATTGAACCTGGGGACTCACACATGCTAGGTGAGTGCTCTACCCCTGAGCTATACCCCAGCCCTTCCCACAAGGTCTTAACCAGACTGTTGTTCTGTTGTGAACATACGAGTTCATTTCTCCCCATAATTCTGTTTAGAGGCTGAGTTCATGAGTGTATAAAGTGAGGACATGACTGCTCAAAGGGATGGCTGAGGGGAAGGATTCATTGTAGACATGAGGGAGAGAACAGCCAGAGGCATCTCAAGAGTGCAGAGCAGGGAGGGAAGTATACACTGAACATGGTCAGCGCACTGAACTGGGCCACTAGGGGAGAGAGAGGGAGAAAAGGGTGAGAGAGGCAGACAAAAGAGAGAAAGCAAAGAGAGTGTGAGGGGAGGATAAAAGGACCAAGAGAGAGGGGTCAAGAGAGCTCATGGCCAGAATGGCAGGGTTATNTGGAAATGGAAAACTGGGGAAGGAAAGTCCATGAGCTGGTGAAGTTTAGGGTAGGGGTNGGGTGAGAAGAGCTGAGCGTCACCAGTACAGAGTGAGCCTGGAGGCCAGTGCNGGCTTGGATATGCTAATAGGCAGCACAGTTAGCCATTTGCCCTGAGTTTCTTTTGGACCTGACTGNGAGGAAATATTCTCAGTGTGAATTTGGAATGTGGGTCTTGGGTGTGAGGCAAGCCTCGTTTGACAGCTGCTTCCACAGTGAGCTTGGTATGGCCTACCCTTTCTCACTGCCATCTTGTCTGCTCTTCTTTCCCTACATCTTTCCATCTTGTTCACCGCACCCTTCTCCTTAGAGAATGGTTGGTGTGTGCAGCCAGGATGAAGGGGTCACACAGTCCCAGTGTGAGACAGACAGCGTTTTCAATCTGTCCCCTCTGTCTGTCAGATTTTGTTTGGCTTGTACCTGGTTCTGTAGAATCCATCNGTGCTTGTTGTGGGTGGTGAACTCTCGCCACTTTACGGCTACACACAGATCCAAATGGGGCATTGTGAAGCCTGCTAACCTCTTGTCTCTCTGAGCCTCATTCCACAATGTGACCGTTGCAGGGAAAACATGCCGAGCCATTTCAAATTTAAGGAATACTGCCCAATGGTCTTCCGGAATCTTCGGGAGAGGTTCGGAATCGACGACCAAGATTTCCAGGTGAGCTGCTTTTGTGATATGGGTTTGCTCTGTCGATAGGGCTCATGTTTAGTCCTTATGAGTAGACTTTGCATGCGCAGTTTCAGTGTTCTTTCTCAAGTTAGGCATTCTCAAAGTTAAGGACGCTGCATGGTTTGATTTCAGTGAAATGTCCATAGGAAAAGGCATGGGTTTTCTGTGGAAGGACACAGAGCACTAAAGAGTTCTGTGAACACTGTCACTTCTAGATGCAAGTTTCTGACAGCCACACTGCCTTCTGCTTTCTAGGGTCAGGTGTGTCATCAGCCCATGCAAGTGTGTATGTGTGTGTTAAATTCATGTTTTTCTATTTTGGCAGAGGCCATTTGGGAAACTCAGGGATTGTGTTCTTGCTAATTTGCCGGGTTGCAAGTTGGCAAACTCTGTCTCCTGCCACAGCATTCTCGTCAGGCTGTGCTTTGTGTCTCCCAGTGNTGTGTTGTAGAGTGACCACAGTCCACTTATCACCTGTGGGAACCTACCAGCCCACCAGTTCTCGGTGTGCCCTCCTTTTCACTTACCATGTACTAACAGGCTCTCGCTTCTGTCCCTGCAATTGCATGGTCTCGATTTTGACTTTGAAATGTGATGTAACTTGTTAAGTATCTGCTGCTTCCTGATCAGTTTCCTAAAACAAGGCCTGCTGCTTTATACTTTTCTGTTGCTGTGATAAGATACCATGTCCAAGGTAACACACACACACACACATATATATATATATAAAAGAAAATGTTTATTTGGGGCTTACAGTTTCAGAGGTTGAGTCCATGACCATCATGGTAGAGAGCATGGCGGCAGGCAGGCATGGTGCTGGAGCAGTAGCTGAGAGCTCACATCTTGAGACACAGTCATGAAGCCAAGGGAGCTAACTGGAAATGGAATGGGCTTTTGAAACTCATACCCGACCCTCCAGACACACCTCCTCCTAGTCTTTCTCAAACAGTTCCACTAACTTGAACCAAATATCGAATATATGAGCCTGTGGGGGCCATTCTCATTCAAACCATTGCACCTGCCATTGAGTCCCTGGGCTTCATATGAACAGCAGAGCCATAAGTACTAAGGTTTTATNAGTTTGTTTGTTTTAAAGCAGAAATCTAAGTTCTAACCTGTTTTAAGCCTTCTCAAATGAATAAACACTTTCTCTAACTTGTCCTAAATTTAAAACCTGCATCAAGTGTCACATTGTCACCCCAGGTGACCTTACGAGGGCAACATTGGCACAGCTTGCTCTATGGTTTCTCTTGAATACAGTCACTCAGACAAACTGTGCTTGCCTGACCTACCTTCCTAAACATTAGGCTCCCATGCCCCACCCACCTTTGTTAAATGTTTCCAAGAATTTCTGCCAGGCTTCATTGTAGCAGGCCTTTTCTTCCTCTTTTTCCTTTCATCTATTTATTTTATATCCCAGCCACAGCACCCCTCACCCCCTGTCTCTTATACACATCTAGATGTGTATAAGAGACAGACACAAAACCTTCTCTCATGCAGGAAAGAGACAGGTATCCTATGAGTATCAATAATACATGGCATATCTAGTTGCAGTAAGACTAAGCACCTTCCCATGTATTAAGGCTGAGCAAGGTGACCCAGTATGAGAAATAGGGTTCCAAAAGCCAGTAAAAGAGTTGGAGACAGTCCCTGTTCCCATTTTAGGAGTCACATAAGAGGACCAACCTACACAACTGTAACATACATGCAGAGTGCCTAGGTCAGTCCCATGCAGGCTCCCTGGTTGTCCATTCAGTCTCTGTGAGCCTCCATGAGCCCAGGTTATTGACTGTATGAGTCTTCCCATGGTGTCCTTGACCCCTCTGGCTCCTACAATCCTTTCTCCTCCTCCACAGGATTCCCAAACTCTGCCTAATGTTTGGCTGTGGGTCTGTGTAGCAGGGTTTCTTTGGGCCCCCAACCAGCTCCCAAATCATGACACTGAGACTTATTATTAATTATGAGTGCCTGGTCTTAGCTTAAGCTTGTTTCTTGCTAGCTTTTATGACTTAATATACCCTTTTCTCTTCATCTACACTTTACCTTGGGGCTTTTTATCTTTCTTTCATTTTGTATGTCCTACTCCGTGTCTGGCTGCCTGGAGACTGGCTGGCTGGCCCCAGCCATCTTTCTCTCTTTTTCCCTTGTTATCTCCTGCCTTGAGCATAGATTCCTCCTTCTACTTATTCTCTCTGCCCTCCAACTCTGCCTATCTCTCTACTGCCTAGCTATTGACCGTTCAGCTTTTTATTAGACCAATCAGGNGCCTTAGGAAGGCAAGGTGAAACAGATGCCACACATCTTTACAGAGTTAAACAAATGTACCATAAACAAATGTAACACATCTTTACATAGTTAAAGTACTATTCCTCAACATAAACAAATGTAACACAACTTTACTTAGTTAAAAGTAATATTCCTCAACATAAACAAATGTAACATATCTTTACATAGTTAAAATAATATTCCACAACATGTCATTAGGCATGAGACCTTGTTATGCTTTGAAAAAGCAGTACTGCTTAGGTGACCATTGTTCAGTAGGGTCCTGGGCTCCATAAAGGCTCAGTTCTGAGCTGAAGCTCTGGGCACCAAAGGAAGACCCAGGGATGGAGGATGCAACATGCAGAATCTAGGTATTCCTTTCCTTAAACAGCTTTGACGTCAGCACTCAGGTTTGGACTTCATTAATAAAACAGAAACTTAGATCACAATCATGGGCACAGTGTTTATGGTTTAAAGAGTGACTTTTACAGAATAAATACTGGAGTTTTTAAAAAAAAAAGTTGTTGTTTTTTTTTTGTTGTTCTTGTTTTTGTTTTTTTCGAGACAGGGTTTCTCTGTGTAGCTTTGGTAGCGCCTTTCCTGGAACTAACTCGGTAGCCCAGGCTGGCCTTGAACTCACAGAGATCCGCCTGCCTCTGCCTCCCGAGTGCTGGGATTAAAGGCGTGCGCCACCACCGCCCGGCTAAAAAAAAGGTTTTGCGTGAACTAAAAAGGGATAATTTCATATGGCTTGAGAACTGTTACTACATTTAAACAGGCCACAGATTCTTTGACATCTTAAAGAAATCCCTGCCTGACTCAGGAGCCAAGCATGATTGTGTCCCTCCTGTATCCCACCTATCCCCATTTTAATTAGAAATAGCTAGAGGCTGGTGAGGTTGCTCGGTCACCAGAGTACTNGCCACACAAGCGTGAGGACCTGAATTTGGATACTCATGTAAAAGCCTGACTAGCAGGTGGAGACAGGCAGATCTCTGGAGCTCACTGGCCAGTCAGTCTAGTTAATCAGTGGACTGTGGGCTCAGTGAGAGACCCTGTCACAAAACATACAGTAGAAAGCAGTAGAGGAAGATACCTTATGTCACCTCCAAACGCATGCATCTACATGTACATGCTCCCATAGTGCTCATACCTCACACATACAACACACACAATGAACAGCAATGATAATCAGAAAAATAGTTGCATTGGCGTTTTACAGAAACTGAGTTTGGAGGGCTCCACTCCAGAATCTTCATATGTTCCCTGATTCACTGCAGAATTAAAATCTTTAAATTTCTCCTCATCAGTTCTGTTGAAGAGATTAAAAATGATCCCATTATATTCTGAGTTCTGTGTTGTGGCAGAGAAAAGTAGTTTTTAAAGTTTGCTAAAATGACAGTTTTGTTGCTGAAATACTAAGGCACCACTCTGTCCNCCTAAAAAACACCACCATACAAGTTGATTTTTAAGTATGTGCAAATCGCTGAATATAGACTTTGAGAGGAAATGAGGCAAGTGGANGGTGATTCAAGAGTAACTAATTGGCGAGTCTGTTGAACAGTGAGCGTGAGAGAGCAGAATGGGGGTAGTTGCCGTGAGTGTAATTAATCGTCATAGCACTCTCCTCTCTGCCTGCTGCTCCAGGNATGGAAACTGATGCTTTCTCTTTGACAACTGTATTTCTATTTAAAATGTTTTCCAGTCAGGGTTCAGAGTGCCTTCAGTAAATCACGGGTGGACTTTTCTCTCCTCTCCAAGCCTNCATTCTTTCCCCAGAGCCTTTATTTCCCAAAGCCTATTCAGCAGACTGGGGTGTAGCAGACTGGGGTGTAGCTCTTGCCTAGCACGCACAGATCTGTGGGCTCTATCCCAAACACTGGAAAAGAATTTTTCAGCAGGACAGTACCCCAAGTCTGAGCTCAAGATGAGATGATAAAATGAGGCTGAGTCCAGTTTGTTGACTCGATGGTCTGGCATGCAGGACAGCACTTGTAATATTCAGGCTCTCTAGTTATACCTGGTGGGCTCCCGTGTAAAGCGTGAAGTGGGCAGGATCCAGGAAAGTCCATCAGCTCAGCTACCCCTCAGCCTACCTAGCAGCAGACACCAGTTGTCACATGAACACCACACAGGCATGCATTTGTTAGGCAGCCTCCTGCCCCTCCTGAGTGCAGCCTGGTGAACACTGGGTGTGGAAAGGTGACATCTAAACTGTGGTTAGAGTATGTGCTTAGCATCTATGACACCTTGGTCCCATCCCTTGTACCAAAAACAAAGAGGAAAAAAAAGATAAAATCTTTTTCTGATCTGAACCCATTTGTGTGAGCCTGGAGTTACCCTTCCAGTGTGACGGGAAAAGTTAGGCCAGCAAACTAAGCTCCTGTCACCCTTCAGAGGCACTGGCCTGCTAATGGGAAGCAGCTGTTGTCTGACTGTGTCTGTTTTCTGAAGTGCTTGTGTTTTAGACAGGTGACCTTAAATGAATGTGGTGATAAGGACCAGGAGCGTCTGATTCATCTTGTNTCTGAGCCTTTCCGTTAACTCAGATGGGTACCTGTCTCGCCTTGTTTCCTCAGCATTGTTTACTGGAGGCCACTTTGATAAAGTAGAAGAGGGTCATTAGCCACCCTTACTGAGCTCTATCTGTGATCTTAAACATCCTAAATGAGACGGAAAATCTCTTCTCACAGCCAGTGAACACTTGTGTCTTTGCTCTGGTTTTGATTGCATGGGTATCTTTAAGTTTGGGCATTTTTGTTGTTGTTGTTTTGTTTTTTCCTTGCTGTCAAAGACAAAACAACAGTTCCATTATAGGATATTTACCACTAATTAACAATATCATCCACGATAGTCACTTTTTGTTAGTATGACAGAATACCTGCGAGAAATAATTTGAAAAGAAGGAAGTTTTAAACCCATGATGCTTTGGGCCTGGGGGAAGACAGAGCCTTATAGTTACAGAAGCATGTGATAGAGAAAGCTACCAGCCTCGTGACAGCCAGGAAGCAGAGAGGGAGAGAAAGAGAGAGAGGAGAAGAGACTGGAAGAAGAAGAGAGAGCAGAGGAGGGAGGGAGAGAGGGAAGGAGCCCTTTAAAGGCACACCCCTAATGGTCCTTTATGAACTAGGTCCAGCCTCCTAGCTTCTTTCCCCGCCCAATAATGCCATCGGATTATGAGTCCATCAGTGGATTAATCCACCCATTAGCTTAGAACTCACACAGTGCCATTAGCCTCCAGGAGCTCCACCAGCTGGGGGCCAAGCCTTCAACACATGAGCCTTCCTGGGGTATTTCATAGCCAAAGCCCACAACCACCTAACATACATAGGCAAATTTTGTGTGTGTGTGTGTGTGTGTGTGTGT
>LZPO01097099.1:510689-527700 GCA_001675575.1 Neotoma lepida
TTTTCCGAGACAGGGTTTCTCTGTGTAGTTTTGGTGCCTGTCCTGGATCTCGCTCTGTAGACCAGGCTGGCCTCGAACTCATAGAGATATTCCTGGCTCTGCCTCCCAAGTGCTGGAATTAAAGGCCTGCGCCACCACCGCACGGCTTGATGTCAACTTTATATGCAAGGTATCTCACTGAATCTTGAACTCCCTGGTTATCTTGGGAACCCTGTCTCTCTACCTTTTGAGGGCTGAGACTATAATGGGCTACCATACCCATCTGGCTTTATGTGGATGTCTATAGATCCTAACTTGGATGGCAAATGCTTTATACATTGAGTCATCTCCCAGCCTCTGAAACCTTGGGGTGGTCAATAATTTTTCAAAGATTTATTTTTGTTTATGTGTAGTTATGTATGCCACATGAGTGTAGGTATCTATGGAGGCCAGCAGAGGGCATCAGATGCCTTAAAGCTGGCGTTGCAGCACTTGTGACCCACCCTACCTGAGTGGGAAGAGCAGCCAAGAGCACTTTGAACCAGGGAGCCATCTTTCCAGCCTCCCCTTATGACATACACACCGTTTAAAGATAGTATAATGGTTATATATAGAAGGTCTATAAGAGAGATAAGAAAATAGGAGACTAGGAGATATCCCAGTGTTATAGAGGAAAAGAGAACCAAGTCATTTGTCACTGACAGACAACAGCTTCACACAACTTTGAATAGAGCCAAACAGAAAAGTCAGGGCCAATGGCCAGTGAGAGCAAAGGAAGGACACCAAAGAGGAGCTGGTGCCTGAGCAGCTCCGAGAACAGGTCACTTGGGTCCCAGNGGGAAATTTGGAGCTTATTGCAAGAGAAGGGAGGATAAAATTGAGTTTCTGACCTGTGGCTTTGGAGAAGATCATGAAGTGTCCACAAGAGACTGTTGACCCACTCAGTTGAGTGCCCTAGGTGGTACTCAGTAGGAGTCAGGAGGAGAGGCCCAGCTCCAGGAAGCATGGGCACAGGAGACCTTGCAGGACTCTTCCAGGATTCTGTCTCTTGACAGACATACTGACAGCAACCCTACCTGAAGATGCTTACGCATGCAGTTTCAGCTCTTGTGTCTTCATTACGGGGTGGTTGGGTTTGTCCAGCTGGCTCTTGCAGTTTGTTCTCACAGGATGATCACAGTCTACGTCACAAGGGGCCCTGTATGGTGACTCCGTCCTGTGCAGGAGGCACTTGGGCTAAAACACACAGGAGTTCCATCTCAGGTGCTCAGCACTGTGAGAGGGTAGGATGCACCCCACCGCCAATCTGCATCCAATTTCTGGGATAGTTTTCTNTCCTCTTTACCGAGAAAGTGAGCCTCCCTTTCACAGCCCNTCCCACCCTATCCCACCCTCTACCCCAGACTTCCTGCTGGCCTGTGTTCCTTGAACCCGGTTCCTTGAACCCNTTTGGGCTGCACCTCCCTGTGTATAGTCCAGGCTAATTATTAGTCAGAATTCCTCAGCCCTGGGTGCAAGGTAAACAGTGTTTGCTTTTCATGAGCCTTGGGGACTGGTGTCTGGTATTCNTGTCTCCAAAGTCAAGTGCCACCCTGAGAGTTTAAAAGGCTGTTGTCATAATGCTCTGTGAAGCTCCTGCACTTCTGNTCTCTGGTTCCTTAGATTGCATTGCTGTCTTCCTCTTTTCTGATAGTCGTTTCACTATTGATAAGCATTAAATGTGTTTTGCTCCCCTTTAAAGTGAAAGCCAATCTGTGCTTAGGATCCCAGCTCAGACTTTCTTTGAAACTCCCAAAGAGCTTAAGACAGGGCTTTGAACACAGTACACATTTAATGACTCCTTAATGGTGTTCAAGCTAGCATGTTGGTCTTTTACTGTCTGACGATGTCAGAAGACCACCTGTGCTTGCTTGCATATGTCCAAGGTGAACCCAGAATATCACCTTTCTGGGCCATGATCACACTTCCCTCCTGGNCTATGTAATTTGAGGCATGTAGTCATGATCCTGAGTTGTCAGCAGGATTGAGATCGGTTTCCAGGCTTCANGTCCATGAAACAGGGAGCCTACATTAGGGAAAGAACATTTCCTGGGAGTTGAGCCTTGGGTCTTCAGTGACTGATGCCATGACCAGCTATGGTGGGTCTCGGTTTTATCTGTGAAGTGAGAGGATAAAGTGCTTTCCAGATTCTCTCAGCCAAGCTCAAGAATCTCAGAATCCATGACGAAGTCATCAGAGTACAGACTATTGCTTAAGTTCTGATGGGGTTTGAAGCTGGAATGCCTCCCCCGACCCACACACCCCCTGCCTACACAGGCATTACCCTGCCCCCACCCTCAACCCCCGTGGGCAGGCACCACTACCACCACCCCTGCATGCATTCGAGGCTGGCTCATGTTTTGAGTGCTTGTCCCAGCTGGTGGTGCTGTCTGGGGAGGCTGTGAACCTGCATGAGGTGGGGACTCTCTGGCAGAAGCAGGTCACTGGAGTAGAGCTTGTTCCAGCTTCACTCTCTGCTTCCTGTCTGTCATGTCCCCCACCACTCTCTCCCACTGCCATGATGTCCTGCATGATGTCCCAAGTGACCAAGCAATCATAGACCCAGCATTCCTAAGCCATGAACCCAAATAAACCCTTCCTACTGTAGTTGTTTCGGTCAGGGGTTTTGGTCACAGTGACCTAAGATATAACTACTACAGGTTCTTGTACATAATATTGATAGATTCTCCTAGGAAGCTAATGGCCTTCCCACATTTGAGCTTGGCAGGATTGATTTTTCAAGTGTTCTTCCTTTTGAGTAACATTAAAAAACTTTTCATATGTGACTTTTAAAGTGTTGCATTTATTTATTTTGTGTGTGTGTATTATGACGAGGAGTGGGCTGAGGTGCTACAGCACACAAATGGAAGTCAGAGGACACTTACAGTTCTTTATTCCACCATGTGGATCCGGGGGATCCAACTCAGGTGATCGGTCGGGCTTGGTGGCAAACACCTTTACCCACTGAGCCACCTTGCTTCACATGTGACTTTTACTAAAATTTACATGCTACAAGTAACGAGGAAAAGTATAAAAATACATGTAAATATGATATTAGGTCAAGAGAATTAGGTGTGAAAATGCTTGGTATTTTTTAAAAAGGTACGGGGTGGGGGGAAGTGTCAGTTACTAAAACAGGATGTTTTATGAGAACTGTAAAGGATTGGTGATTGGAATGAGCTAATGAAATTGACCTTTATGATTTCTCCTCCTCCTGGAGGCTCCATTAATCCTGGACCTCCCACTGTGGAGGTAAACATCTTCAGTGCCCCCTGTTAGAGGAGGAGGGTGGGAAGGCCAGCACCGTTAATCCTTTTCTGAAGGGAAAGGATAGTAAATTTCCAATTACAAATGCAAGAAAGCCATTGAAGAGGGAACTTCTGTCATTATCTTGCTTTATTTCCTGTTGAGGGCTGCTGGAGAACCAGAGCTTCAAACACAGCTGTTGAGGTTGAGACAGGATATCAGATATCACAAGACCAGAAACATTTCTGTGGAAAAATGAGCTTACATACCAAATTGTGTGATTGGTTTTAAAAGGGACAGGATCATTAAGTAGTCTTCTCTACACAGCACAATCAGCGTTGTCTTAGAACTTCAATTTGAGAAATGTCCATCTTACCCTTGGCCCCCAGCAAGCCCAGCAGCAGCCTCAGAAGCGACATCTGCTGTCTGTGATGTGTCCCCTGCAGTTATGGCAAGGCACTGAAAGGAGCCAAGATCACCCAGAGTATCCCCTTGCTCAGCCTGAGTCAGCATGGGGTCTGCAGCTTGCAGAACTGTATCGTCAATGGTCTCACGCAGTGATACTTGTGTTTCTGAGCATTGGAAAAAATGTGTGGGACAATTGCAACACCTTTGTACTGTGTGAAATGTCCAGAACAGGCAAATCTACCACGACAAGAAGTTCTCAGATGAGAGAGAGAAAGGAATCAAATCAGAAAGGGGTACAGACTGCTAAAAATGCTCGAAAAAGGACATGACTGGAGGAGCTGCATGGCTTTGTAAACACCAAACCTTCTGAGTTGTGTACTTTAGGTTAATGGTATGCTCTGTGAGTTGTTTCTAAGTAAAACTACTGAAAAGGAATGTTTAGAGTCTGGCAGGATTGCTCAGTGGATGAAGGCACCTGGTGCCAAGCCTGGTGATCCAAGTTCAATTCCCAAAACCCACATGATAGAAGAGAACAATTATGAGTGATCCTCAGACTCTTCCACAGGATCACACACATACGTGCACAAGTAAATTATAGGTTTACATAAAAAACAAAAATGTTTAGGGGCACAGGAGATGTGGTTCAGTAGGTGTGGTGTTTGCCATGAAAACATGAGGACCTGAGTTCAGATCCCAAGCACCCATGTAAAAACAATATACTCCAGTAACCCAAGGGCTGGAGAGGAAGACATAGGGTCCTGGGGGCTCGCTGGCCAGCTAGCCTAGCTGAGTTGATGAGCTCCAGGTTCAGTGAAAGACTGTCTCAAAAAAAAGACGCATAGACCAAGACATCCAACATTAACTTCTGGCCTACATACATGTATGCACACGTACACATGCAGGCATACACATACACATACACACAAATAAAATTGATTTCTTTTTGAAAATAATCTCAGAGTTTGAAATTATTTTATATTTAATATGAAACTTTTTCTCAATATTGATTTTTGTCTGCCCTTTTCTAGGGACAAGTTAGAAGAACCTATATCTGCTTATGACAACTTTTAAAGAACAATAGAGTTTATGGTATGAAATTGTCAAACATATAGAAGAAAAGCTATAGCCAATGAACATAGCATGTTTTGTAGTTGGTTTACATTTATCTGTTTTTATTTCATAAACTAATAGTAAATCATTGGCCATTTCCCAAATCTCTGGGAATTAACAGTGCTAGTTAATCCTGATTAATAATTACAAGAGGAAGTAGGAAGCTTGGAGACCATTCAGTCCAGCTGTGTTTCTCTGCAGATAAATGGGTCTGTCACAGGGGTGGGAGCCATTGCTGTTCGGCTGTGATTGTTATTGGTTTTTATTGCAGACCCCTTTTGTCCTGCTCCATATCACCTCTGCCTCCATCTTTAGCCATTATTTTGAGAAAATGCTGATCTGTAAGCAGAGGCCAAGGACAGAAGGAGAACCGTGTGGGGGAGTGTTGTGTCAGCGTTCCTGGAGAGGTGGGAGTAAATGGTTTTCCCCACAACAAACCAAGGAAGCCCTTCGGAGGCCAGCCTGGCGAAGCAGCGAGTTTAGTAGATCCATTTCAGGAGCATGGGTTCCCCTGAAAAGCCCCACCCTAGCTGAGTGACAACTGCCCAGAGCTGCATGAATGGAGTCCCATCCCTTCCTCCTCCCCTTGTAGTTGAAGTCTCAAGTACAGCAGGATTACAGACAGCTGGGAGAGGGGTACAGGGAAAACAAGTGGTAAGGGTCTGTGATCCCCCCACTGCTTTCCAGGCGGGAGCATCCACAGCCCATCTTGTCAACATCTTGTTTGGAAGTCACAGCTGCTCTGATTAAAATGGCAGTGGCCACGCTGTGCCCAGAAGTGTCTCCCAACAGCTGGGGATTTTCAGCTTGAAGCTGCTCCCTGAAGGGGTTTGAATTCTCTGGTAGAAACTTGTTGTAAGAAGGACTATAGCAGATCATTCCCTGTCACTTCTGGTCTGTGCAGAACCCTAATCAGAATTTAAATAATGTCAACCGTATTTCAGAACAAATAACTGACCAAGCTTGTCCAAAGCAAGGAATTTGGGTTTTCAGAGGAGTGGCTCTCTCCAAACCTGGGGTGGGTTTCTGGGGGTAATTTTTGTCTGACCTTTTCCTAAGGACAGATGAGTGGAGAAGAGTCCTGAAAAGTAAGTATTTTACTTTGGAAAAGGAGAAAATGAAGGTTAAACCACCCCCCAACGTGGCACTTTGGAGCCTCGATTGGATCTGATCTGAAACAGTTTTTCTTTTTTCATCAGTTAATTAAAATAAGATTTTTTTTTAAATAACTCTTCTGTTGGTCTTCCTTCTTTTTTTTTTAAAGATTTATTTATTATGTATACAGAAGAGGGCACCAGATCTCATTACAGATGGTTATGAGCCACCATGTGGTTGCTGGGAATTGAACTCGGGACCTCTGGAAGAACAGTCAGTGCTCTTAACCTCTGAGCCACCTCTCCAGCACTGGTCTTCCTTCTTCACTCCGTCTTCTTCCTCCATGTCTCCTCTGAACTTAGTATTGTGGAGTGTAAGCTACAAGACCTGGACGCATTCCCAATGCAAAAAAGATTCCTCTCCTGCTATTTTCTACCAGGGAAGCCTATGTGTGTAGACGAAAGTCAAACTTTCGTCTACATATGTGCTTTTCAGCAAAGACAGTGGGACAGGTAGAAGCCAGTGACGGAAGGAGAATTAAATTCCCCAACAGTCCTCAGCCTGTGTGAATTAAGATAGACGTGATAGAGTGACCCACATGACCAGAAATATGTGAAGAAGTCCTAGGGTTGGCATCACCGCTGCAGCCCACAGGACTCCTAGGAAACACTAAAACCTGTGGGTCCTCCAGCCCCATCCTCATCCTGCATAGATTAGCTCCCAGGTGCAGCACCACAGACTCTGCTTCTTCTAAAATCTGCTCCCCAGTCACACAAGGGCCTCCGCTCTTGTCTGGAGAGAAGACAGTTCCTACTCCTGCCCCCTGCAGATGCAGTTCAGCAAAGACCTCCCTGTGAATGAACCAAGACTTTGTACACAGGTTAATAAAAACATGCATACAATAGTCTGGATGGCTTCAGCACTACAACTGTTATTGATATTTTCCACATACTTGACTTGGGAAAATTGAAAACATGGGGACAAGCTTGATTTTGTGCCAGCTGGCTCACACTCTAAATTGGTATTAGAAGGTGTTTATCACCATGGAAAAATCAATATGAACTATCCCATTGAAATGCCTGCCACACTCTGGAGCCTGAGGCCTTGTGCATGCTGCAGCATCTGAGTGTGTTCCTAAGAACTCAGACGAGCCTTTGCTGGCATCCTCTGGGTCTGTTTTCTTATCTCTAAGTTGAGGGGGTTGGAACCGTCTTGAAAGCTGCTTCCAAGTCTGATGCTTTTTATTGTGAGAAGCACCCCTCAGAGCACCTATAGGTCAGCCCTAGGCTCTGTTTCCCACAAGCCTCCCTGGCCTCCCTCCTGTCCAAGCATCCTGTACAGTGCTGGCATTCATTTTTCCTTTGCAGTAGAACAAGGACTCTGAGATGTTCCATATTCCATTTCATTAGATCACACGCTTTGAACAGAGTCCTTCCCTTAGGTGCTGATGCTTGCTCTTGCTGATACTGTCCTGAACACATCTGGAACCTGTGTAGTTTTTGTGGCCTTATGCCTTACAAATTATTGTCATCTTAAGTCTTGGCCTAGATGTCCTAAACTGTCATCACACCAAGACTATGGTGGCCTTATGGTCTCCTGACTAGAATCTCCTTAGGAAACATGCTCTGAGTTCTTCCAAGGTCTGTACCCCCTGCCTTTGCTTAAGCAAAGAGCCATATCTTAGAGGAAAATGAATTTTGATTTGGGTTGGTTTTTGGTGTGCATGCCTGTGTGTAGGCGTGTTTACAGGTGTATGGTGTGTGTGNGNGGGGGTTCCTGTGTGGTGGAAGCTAGAGCTTGATATCTGCTGTCTTCCTCAGTCACTTTCCATTTTAATGACTGAGGCAGGGTCTCTAGCTGAAACTAGCTAGTCAGCTAGTCTAGCTAGCCAGCTTGTTGCAGAAACCCTGTATCTCTGCTGCTGAGCAGCTGGATTACCAGTATATCCAGTTCCCAAACTCAGGCTTGTGCAGCAAATGTTTGATCCACTGAGCCGTCTCCTCAGCCCAGGAAATGTGATGTGGAGGTCTGTTTGTTTGTTGAGTTATAAAAGATCTGAGGTAGAGATTTAGCTAACTTAGCTCCCTGTCTTCTGTCTTGCTGCTCGTCACTTTACAGACAAGAAAATGAGACTCAAAGAGGTTTGATGACATATGCAAAGACTGAGGAATGGCCGGTGGTATGAGAGAACATTCTAGTTACCTGTCTCTCACCTTCAACACTACACTGCATTGCCCAGAAACTCAAACTTGCATTATTTTTTAGCCTTTATTTTTATTTATATAGGTGTTTTGTCTAAATGTATGTCTGTGCACCACATGTGGGCAATGCCTGTGGAGCCAGAAGAGGGCATTGGATCCGTTGGGACTAGAGTTAGATATAGTTTTGAGCCACCATGTAGGTCCTCTGGAAGCAACCAATGACCTTAATTGCTGAGCCATCTCTCCAGGCCATGTCTTCNTCAAACAAAGGCTGTAAAAAGAATCTACAGTTATGTTTTGTAATGGCCAAAGTTTAGCCTTGACTGTCAGTGACTGTTTTGTTTCCCCATGGAAGGTTTTAGGCAGGAACCTGAGACACGTTACCTGACTCCATTGTGTGCCAGTTTTTTACCTTCAAGTGGGAAAAATATACCTCATGGGAATGTTGTGAGAAAATTTGCAATCATGAGCTGGACTTCTGCAGGGCTTGCAGTCATCCCTAAGACCAGGCACTTTGTGTACAGTCGCATTAACTCTCCAGGTTTTCTAGTTGTCTGTTAGGTGAGGCTTTCACTAAATTTGATTAATACATTTTATGTTAATGTGGCAGGCACATTCTAAATTTTGGCAAAGTGTCCCTAGCTTCAGCAATTGTTTGGAAACTGAGAACCTTAAGGAACTGTGTTTTCATAGTCTCAAAGTTGGAAACACTCCAAGTGAGTTGAGGCCGAATCAAGATTAGAATTTATAAGATTTGTATATGCTAAGATTAAAACATGGTCAGTATCCTAATGCAAAGTATGAAGTAAAGGGTTTTTATAATGTCTCTGAAACTGAAGGGAAAAGAAGAGATTCCAGCATGAGGCACAGTCGGACCTAAGTTCTTACACTATTTTATTAATGCAGTTTTTACCTCTATAAACACATGCAGCCTTGTCCATGCTGGATGTCATTAACTTAATTAACTACTGTGGTGACTGAATATAGCTTCCCATTTTAACTGAGCTTAGAGTTGGAGGGAATAGAATGAACAGGGGGTTAGTGCAAGTGCGTGTCACTGCGTCCTAAACATGCTTTTCACCTACTGCGGATTACACAACCATCACTCAGGAGACACTCAGTTATCACAGGTGGGCCACAAACCACCTCCATCAGCATCTCTGCTTCCTAGGATGTCCTCACACCAGCCTGTGGAGTCAGACTTTGCAGTTCCACGTAGTCTCTAAGTTGGTTGTTCATCCAGCTTGAGCAGCATTGACTGATCAGCTTTTGATTGTGTTCTCTGGTTCGTGAGAGGATGGGTTACTTTCGAGGGCTATGGAACTTGAGATGGCTGGTTTTGTCAATGTAATGGATTGAAAGATGCCCAGGGCTAGCACTTCTGGGTGAGTATGAGGGCATATTTCCAGAAAGGATTGATACGTGGGGCAGTAACTGAGTAGGAAAGACACGTTTTGAGATTGAACAGCACCATTGAATGACTTGGTAGCCCAGGTAGAATAAAATTTGGACAAAGCCAGAGGCGTGCCCACATATCCTATCCACACACTCCCTGATCTGATACCGTAGGAGTAGCCGTCCTCCACACATGTTCCTGCCACAGTGGTCTGTAAAGTTCNTGGATGGGACCAAGTGGCATGAGATGAGCCTCCTGAAATCATGAGCCAAAATAAATGCTTCCTTTACCAAGTTGTGTCTGTTAGGTGACTGAGAGCAAGTGTTCATCACTGTTCCCACCCCCACAGAGTTCTCCTGCTGTTTCCACTTCCTCTTCCTCCTGTCTAGGTCAATTGTTCTTGCTTTGATTTTGTCTGAAGGCAGTTTTAACAATATCTACAGTCCTTATTTATTTGCAGATAATACCCTTTTGCATATTAACGTTTGGGAGGAGAAAAACAAGACCATTAGCAATATATAATAACTTTTTTTGCTAACATTTACCCACAAAAGGGACATTCACTTTGATTTTCTTCCTTTTTATTCTAAGCAGGAAGTAGTATAAAGGAGGTTTGTTGTTGTTATTTTAACAACAACAAAAAAATTACCTAAGAGTTAAACTATTGCTCATGTCCCCATTTTCATCCTGAAAATCCTTTCATTATGTTTTTTCTACCTGATGAATTCCAGTTGTCTTAAGAATAATTTAACACTGCCAGATCTTGATACTTAAAGTCCTGCTGGAATTACATTGATTTATTTTTTCATCTCGAGTTTTCTGATAAGCTAAGAAAACCAGATTTAATTAATTGGCAGTCTTGCCTCTGCACTTGGCAGGTGTGCTTGCTTACATCAGAGCTGAGATGGGTTCTCTCAGGATGTAGTGGTCCACTGCATGATGCCAGGTGCATCCTGGGAAATCAAGATAAGCTGATGGTCCATTTCCCTCCTCCAGCTTCTGTCCTGCTGTGGTCTGATTCTACCGTGGATGGCTCAGTCCTGCTGTATTTCACCTGGAAATGAGAAAATTACAAAGTGACCTGAATAGACAAGGCAGAGAGTCCCTTTGACTGAAAATCCATAGTACCCTGCTGCTGCCTACCTTTCCAAGGTCACCTGTGTTCCCTGGAATTGTGTTTAGTCTGCTGATTCCTATGGATGACTTGTTTAGAGAGGAAACTGAAGGGGGAAGCCAACTTTGCCTCTGAATCCCTGTACACACGGCCAACAAGCAAGGCCTGGAAGGGAATGATGTCATTACTCAAGGGTACAATTAACAGTGATGAAGCCCAGACTTCCTCAGATGCAGGAGTTCACTAATGCCACTAGTCTCATGACCAGTGGTCGGGGGAGGGAGGCAAGCAGGGGGACTTTCTTGGCAACTCAAAGAAAGAAGAGAGACACTGATGGAAGTCTCCAGTGAGAGAAGAATTGTAGGGCCTTAGCTGTCATGTGGACATCCTGAGCCACATTCTGGGGTACTTTGCTTTGCAAAGAGTAGAGTTCCCTACACAGCTTCAAGAATGCTCAACAATCACTGCAGAGGCTGGAGGCTGTGCTAAGCCAGAGTCTTCTGATGAGTTGTAGAACACACTTGTCCATGCTTCTGTTTCCTCCACAGGCCGCAGTTGATTAAATACTTTGCTAATTTCCTAGCTGAGAACCTAGATTCTGGGCCAGCCATACAAGCTGAAATTCTGATTCTTCGTTTACTGGCTATATGATTTTGACTCTGTTACTAAACATCTCTCAGCTTTGTCACCTATGAAATGATGTGGTAGTGAGGGCAGCATTGCATAGGATCTTATCTGAATGTGCAGAATCCTGGTGGCCTGCACTGTAAAGGGATGCTCTATATCTGTGCAATTTCCTTTTGTGACTAAAACCTGATTCTATACAGAAGAAAATGTTGAGCTCTTGTCCAACCCTGAAAAGAAGAACAAGGCAGATAAATAAATAAATAACTCATTACAGTTCTAGATATGACTTGCTTATTTTTTGTTTGTTTTGAGACAAGATGTTATGTAGCCATGGATAACCTGAAACTTGTTATGTAGAGCAGGCTGACCTATGTAGGTCTGGTCTACATAGAGAGTTCTAGGCTAGCCTCAAACCAGGCATGGTTGTGCATGCCTTTAATCCCAGCTGAGACTGAGACAGGTGGATCCCTGTAGATTCAAGGCCAGCCTGGTCTATCTAGAGAGTTCTATCTAGGGCTATATAGAACTTTTCTCAAAAACAACAACAACAACAACAAAAACCCAGGATAGCCTAGAACTTGCTGCCATCCTCCTGATGGCTCTGCACCACCATGTCCAGCACTTTTTCCGTTAAGAACAATTGAATCATAGTGCTTACCCAGCTGTTTCCATTGCATTTAAGAGACTTGCAATTGAGTCACTAGGGTTGTAAAATAATGCCAGCGACTTACCAGTTTATTCCAGACGCAAATGTTCTCGCTATGCGGACAGGTGATCCAGACTCAAAGAGCCACGCTTTAACCAGTTCTCTTCCCTCCTCTTCTCTCATCTTACCGGGAAGAATTCCTTGACCAGAAGTGCACCCCTTCCCAATGACTCCCAGGCACGAAGTGGGGCTCGGTTTCACACATCCTATGACAAAAGATACGTCATCAAGACCATTACCAGCGAGGACGTGGCAGAGATGCACAACATTCTCAAGAAGTACCATCAGGTAACTTCCTCTCGTCTTTACTCTCGGAGCAGTTTACATTCATGCCGAAGTGTCATTAAGGTCGAATTTCTCAAGTATACTCAGGCAATGTAAATGAGACCGCGTTTGACATGAAAGTCCCTTCTAGCCTTGTGTTCCATAGTTACTGGCCGGATTTCTGACCCTGATTTCTGATTTCATGAGAATGCTTATGCTCACTATTTACATAAATGTAATCTAAATTATTTAAAATAAATTTAATCTAATGATGCTTTCAGTGATCGCCATGGTAAAAATCACTTCCGTGAAGATCTGGCAGCTTTTCAGAAGATTCCCTCTGTGCCAGAGGTTAGGTGTTACCCTCTGAGTCTGTGTCTGTTTACACTACTGAGCCCTGTGCTGCTGTCTCCGTCTCTTCCTGTCCAGGACCCACCCTTTGCCCGGTTGGACTATGTAGAAAATTCTCCCCCTTAGCAGTAAAACTGGCTATCACAGGAGAGTGTTCAAAGTAAAGTTTTGTGAGCCCCGGCTGCATTAGATTAGGATTTACAAAGCGTTTAGGCACAATTGTCAAGTATCAGCCTCTCTTTCAAGGCAGCTCTCATGTATTGGTGAGCTTTGAAATGACTTGTTTAAAGTGTTACTTTGGGTCATGCTCTGTGCTCTAATGTGGTGGATTGTTTCTTTGCAATTGCTATTCTTCCAGTCTTTGCAAATGTGATCGATCGCATTTCACTTGCAATGAAGACTATAAAAACCTTTGCATTGTATTCTGTTTCTGGAACCCTATGACTGCCTCTAATGTGTTTTCTGAAAGCATTAGTCTGCCTTTAAATTCATTTAATATCTAATACATCTTTGATAACAGCAATTGCTTTTGAAATTTGTTCTGCCATGCCTACACGATTGCCCATTATTAAAGAAATTTTGAAGTACCCAGCTAATCCCTGTGAGGGCAAAGACACTGGCTTCGAACCACCGGAATTCCAGCTCATCACAGTTTCATTTGCTTCCCCTTTCTGGAATTGGGTGTCACATGTGTGCATTCTTTTTATGCTTCAGTTGTCTTGGAACCATTCAATACAAAGTGGTGTCTCATGNCTGATGAGAATATATTCTTCTAAAGCAAATATACCTTCTTGACAAGCCTGGGCTCAGAGTGAATCCTTCAGTGTTACAGAAATGTCAGGTTGAGGTGTGTTCTAGTTCCATGTAGGTGCTGTGATAAAACACCCTAACCAGCAGCAACTTAGAGGAGGAAAGGGTTTGTCTGTCTTCTAGTTCCAGTCATTCCCAGGGAGTAGTTAAGGCAAGGACTCAAAGCAGCTAGTCACATAATATCTACAGTCAAGACTAGAGAGAAATAAAGGCATGCTTGCCGCTTGCTTGCTCACTCAGCCAGCTCCTTTTATTCTTCTGTAGTTCAGGGCCTCCTGCTTAGGGAATGGTCCCGCCCACAGTGAGCTTGGTCAATTATCAAGACAACCCCCCATAGAGATGCCCAGAGACCAATTTCATTCCTTATTGAAATTCTCTCTTCCCAGGTGACTTTAGGTTATGTTGAGTTGATAATAAAACTAACCAACACAAGGTGTTTTCCTGGGGTACTTGATGTGACCTAACACACAAGTTGAGTATATCCCCAGTGTTATGTAATCACATTGGGCATCATGACAGTTGCTGACACACTTCAGGATCACTCACAGTACTAAGATTTCTTTTTTGTTCCACTACTGCAAAACTAATTTTTTGGTATGCCCTTTATTCAGACAAGTCACCATTTAGCCAACATCTGTGTTTTCTTTCCATATTAGACACTGTATGCTTTAGATAAAATTTAAAGCACCTCATCACAAGAACCACCATTATCAATACAGTCTACTTAAAGGACACTAAATTGGAGTCAGATGGCATAGACCTTTGCTGTTATGAACTGGCTGCTTATGCAGTCTGTGAGCTCAGATCTCTCATCTATGTTCCAATTCATTAACTCATTCAGTTGGGCACTTACCCATGACCATGATCTTTTCTGTTCCAGAAGAGCAGAAAAGAAGTCGCCTTCAGAGAAATAAAGACAAATTTAAAAAGTAGAAAAGGTGGATACAAAGAAAAGAATGTAATTGCAACCTAGCCTAAAACTTACTACTCAGTTCTTCAGAGCAGTTTAGGAGAACACTTGCTACCTTAAGGGCCACCACTTTGAGCTGAGCTACCTGGTAGCCAGAGGGCATTGTACTGACTGGTTTGTGTGTCAACTTGGCATAAGCTAAAGTCAGAGAGGAAGGAGCCTCAGTTGAGAAAATGCCTCTGTGAGATCCAGCTGTAAGGTATTTTCTCAATTAGTGATTGATTGGGGAGGGCCCAACCCATGGTGGGTGGTACCATCCCTGGGCTGCTGGTCCTGGGTTCTATCAGAAAGCAGGCTAAGCAAGCCATATGAAGCAAGCCAGTAAGCAGCACTCCTCCATGGCCTCTGCATCAGCTCCTGCCTCCAGGTTCCTGCCCTGACTTCCCTCAGTGATAGACCATGATCTGGAAGTGTAAGCCAAATAAACCCTGTCCTCTCCAACTTGATTTTGGTCATGGTATTTTCTTCACAGCAATAGAAACCCTAAGACAAGCATCCTGAGTGAGTCATCTGTGCAGCTGTCTGAACATACTTAAGTCCATTGCAAAGAAGTAGAGCTGACCTTGATACAGGATATGACAGGGTTGTCTCATAAGGAGTTATCCACAATATGGACACAAGACCCTAAAAATAGCATTTTTACAGAGGCAGTGGTACACATAAGAATGTCACAGAACTCTCTATAAAAGAATCACCAAGGTAGCTATTGGAAGCACACCAACATATACATTACCTTCAGTGAGCATGCTTGTGCATACTGGTCACCTTGCCCTCTACCAGTCTGTCTTCAAACAAATGTCCTGCTGTTCTTTATGTCTACCACAAGACTTTGGTGAAGATAATGTGGTGGGTTCCAGACCTTGATGTCATCATATGATATACCATGTGGCCAGCGTCCTGTCTGTAGTTCTAGGGGTGTCTTTGCAAGATGTCTTAGGGTTTCTATTGCTGTGATGAAACACCCAGGACCACCAGTGTTAGCCCAGGGATAGCACCACCCACAGTGGGCTGGGCCCTCTCACACCAATTACTAATTAAGAAAATGCCTTCCAGCTGGATTTTATGGAGGCATGTGGTGGTTTGTAATTGGCCCCCATAATCTTCATAGGGAGTAGCCCTATTAGGAGCTGTGGCTTGGTTGGAGTGAGTATGGCTTTGTTGGAGGAAGTGTGTCACTGTGAGGCAGGTTTTAAGGTTTCCTATGCTCAGGATACCACCCAGTGTCTCAGTTGACTTCTTGTTGCCTGCAAGATGTAGGACTCTCAGCTCCTCTAGCAAGGAGTCTGCCTGCATGCCACCATGCTCCCCATCATGATAATGGACTGAACCTCTGAAACTGTAAATGAGCCACCCTAATTAAATGTTTTCTTTATAAGAGTTACCATGGTCATGATATCTCTTCACAGCAATAAAAACCCTTAAGACAGGGCATTTTCTCAATTGAGGTTCCCTCCTTTTAGATAACTCTAGCTTGTGTCAACTTGACATAAAACTAGCCAGGAGAATTGACCCCTTGTCAACTTGACACACAAACAACACTGTTAAGATACAGCCTTTCCTTTGTTCTTCCCCAAGATGACACATTAATATCAACATCACAACATTTTACAAACTTTAAAAGTCCCACAGTTTTCACAAATTCAATTTAAAATTCAGTCTCTTTGAAATTCTAAAGTCTCCTTTGAAACTTAAAAATATCTTTAAAAATTCTGTGTCTCAACTGTGAACTCCTGTAAAATAAAAAATAAATCGAATACTTTCTTACTTCAAGAGGAAAGAACCAGTGCACGGCACAATCAAATTAGAGCAAAACCAAACTCCAAAAGTGTGAATAATTCAGCATCCAGTGTCTGGGATTCACTCATGTTCTGGGCTCCTCCAGGGCTTGGGTCACTTCTCCAACTTTGCCCTCTGCAGCACACACAACTTGTCTTTTTCCAGCTGGCTCCACTCCACTGCTGCTGCTGTTCTTGGTGGTCTTCCATGGTACTGGTGTCTCCAAAATTCTGGGGTCTTTTGCTGCAGCTGGGCTGCACTTTCACCAGTAGTCTCTCATAGGTTCTCTTCATGGTGCCAAGCCTCAGCTTCTTTGCATGAGCCCTTCAGTCCTGGGCCTTCAACTGCCACTGAGGCTGCACCTTCAGCAATGGCCTCTCCTGGCCTCTCCCAGTGCCAAGCCTCAACTGCTTTCCATGACCTCTTCATGTCTTCAACACCAATACTACCTGGGTGACTCTTACACTATACCAAGTTCGGCTGCCAGCTTGAGATACAACCTCGGCTAGTTCTGGAACACAGTTTCTGTGTGCTAGACCCTGAGGAAACACTTTCCAGAAGATGTCACCTCATTGATGCTGGTCTCTTCTCAATCACCACTAATTTCTCAGCTCTAGCTAACCAGCATCAATGCCAAGATTTCACTTCACGGATGCCGGTCTCTTGTTAACCACAGCTAATCAGGTCTGTCACAGCGGTACCTCACTATCCTGGTACCAACTTCCCTTAGTTAGGATTTCTGTTGCTGTGATGAGACACCATAACCAAAGAAGCCTGGGGAGGAAAGGGTTTATTGAGCTTACACTTCCACAGCACTGTTCATCATTGAAGGAAGTCAAGACAGAACTCAAACAAGGCAGGATCCTGGAGACAGGAGCTGATGCAGAGGCCATGGAGAGGTGCTGCTTACTGGCTTGTT
>LZPO01097099.1:527920-549086 GCA_001675575.1 Neotoma lepida
GGCTCAGCCTGCTTTTTATAGAACCCAGGATCACCAGCCCAGGAATAGCCCCCACCCACAAAGAGCTGGGCTCTCCCCCGTTGATCACTAATTAAGAAAATGCCCTACATCAGGGTCTTGTGGAGGCATTTTCTCAATTGAGGTTTGCTCCTTTCAGATGACTCTAGCTTGTGTCAAGTTGACCTAAAACCAGCCAGGACACAAGGGATGTTGTTTTCATTCTGTTCTGGTATGNTCAGAACTCATATTCTTTTATCTCTACTTAATGAACATTTTNAAGCTAGCATACAAAATAACAGGTTTTGCTGTGGCATTCCCACAGGTGTTCTTTGTTCTTACTTATCCCGTCCCTAACACTGTCCCTGCATAAAGTGGGTCTACAATAATGAGTGGGTCTACAATCATCAAGTGTGGTGAGGCTGAAACTACCAAGAGGCCCACCTCGGGAGACACTGCTTCCTAACTAAACTTTCTGATATTGTTTTCTGACCAGCCACCCCTTACCAGTGTGAGGTGGGGGAGGGCCTGCAGGACAGGAANTTAGCTCAGCCAGCTACCTCCACACACTGCCTTTTCCTAACCAGTGATCAGACCTTGGGTGACTTACTTACCTTGGCATCTACTTGTTAGTCTATTAAATTGGAATAGTGGTACCTTTCGTTCAAGACTTAGCTCATTAAGGCCAGTAAGATGGCTCAGCAGGGAAAGGCATCTGCTACCAGCCCTGCCAACCTGAGTTCGATTCCTGGGAGCCNCATGATGGAAGGAGAGGACTGGCTCCCCTAAGTTGTCTTCTAACCTACACACCCACTCAAATACACAAATAAATAAATGTAATAAAACAATGTTAAGAGTTGTGCTGATTAGGTAAATTCGTAGTTGTAACATGCTCAGGACTGTGACTGGTGAACAAGTACTATATAAGTGATTGATTAAGATAATTAAGTACTGTTCTTATCCTTAACTTCTTACATCCCACCCTTGAAATCATGTGCTATTTGGTCATTGACTCTTTTAGTCCACTAGGAGGCGTGGCTCCAGTAGCGAATTGATAGAGGTTTAAACCACCAGCAGGCCTTAGGAGGTCCTCGCAGTTCCAGTGCTGGGCTTGNCTTCCTTAGTCCANTCTGCTAAGGATAGCATCCTGCCTCAGACNAGTGGGGAAGTCACACATAGCAAACTTGAGTCTTCTGTTTGATTTTCTCTTTTGTATATTTGGGGAAATAATGCTTTTGTAAATACACTTTTCTTCATCTCTCTGTTGGCTCTAACACTCTTTACAAATGTTGGTTACTTACCAGCTGTTTTGCTAAGCAGTGTCAGGAAGGCACGCTAAAATGAGGCTGGGGATGTAGCTCAGTGGTGGAACACATCAGCTTTTTGTTACATGATTGTTCTTTTTGTCTTGGATTTTAGAGACATAGTCTCACTATGTCACTCAGGCTGGCTTTAAGCATATGGCAAGCCTGCCTTAGCCACCCCCAACCCCTGAATCGCTGGGATTGGGGGTGTAAGCCACCACTCCAGGTCTCTTTGTTTCTTTAAAACATCTGATGTTTAAGATGTTTGTGGTGCANTGTTGGTAGGCCAACCCTTTAAGATGTTTGTGGTGCACTGTTGGTAGGCCAACCCTTTAAGATGTTTGTGGTGCACTGTTGGTAGGCCAACCCTTTAAGATGTTTGTGGTGCACTGTTGGTAGGCCAACCCTTTAAGATGTTTGTGGTGCACTGTTGGTAGGCCAACCCTTGCGGTCCCTGAGACCTGAGTTTCCCTGACCCTCCAGTGTGCTGGCTTATGCAGTGACTAACTAAAACCAATGCAGGCCCAGACTTGGGGTCAGAGTGTTGACTGGGGATCAGTGTCAGGTGGGACAGAGGAAAGAGGCAAGATTGTCCGAACAGAGAAAAATCACACCACCGTCCAGCCTTGTGTTTCAGAAAGCTGGTGGGGCACCATTGAGATGACCCCTGAAGCCCCAGCACAGCTGGATGCCATGTTGGGTGATGTAGANCCAGAGGGAGCTGTGGAGGAAAACATCTGACNAGAGTGGAGTGGCAGGACCATCCCTGAGGGCATCTGTGCATCNCCTCTCCCTCCGTGCCACCACACTAGCTTTCCTGTGTGTGTCTTCGAGCTTGCTTCTGCTTACTCTCTAGAAAGCCTTGGGACTTGATTTAGGGAAACTGCTTCCAAAGTTTGTNACTGACGGAGGAGGAGACAGGGACTCCCCTACCAGGGCTTGCCAGCTCCCTTCAAGGATTGCAGCTGAAAATAGGGGTCCTGAGTCCCCATCCCCATCATTGAATTCTCCGTGTTGGTTTCTATCCAATGCGCTCTCCCTACCTTACCCCCTCTTTTCGGGTACCAGCTCTGGGCACATCTGCTCCAGTTTTTTGCCCCCTGTCCTCAGTTGTAGCCACTCAAGGCCCAGAGGACCAAATACCAGCCAAGCTTCTGATTAGGGCCATCAGTTCCGCTTGTCATTTTCAGTAAACACCAATGGTTATAGNAAGCACTTCATGGGATCTTTTACAAACTTCCTACTCCTTCCTCTTGCTCCTTCTCTTCCTTCTCTTTTCTTTATTGCTGCTCTAGAGGTGGAAACCAGGGCATCAGGCAAGTGCCCTGCCATGCACGACACCCTGAGCCAGAGTTCTTTCATTTTTAATGGTGATGCTATATGTGGATTCTTCTTGTTTTAGTATTGCAGATGGAATGAGGAGCATCAGNATTTGATGTGCACATCNTCTGTATCATTACGGCTCTAAGAACTGCTGTAAAGCAGGGGTCCAGCCTTTTGTCTTCACCTACACTGCAGGAGGAAGAATTGCCTTGAGCCACACAACACTAGAGAGGAATATTGATTCCTTTTAAGCCTGACTTTCTTGAGCATAAGAAAAGTTGGAATGCTGGGGCTGCAGCCTAGTGCTGGAGCACTTGCCTAGCATACACAGGGCTCTAGGCTGTAGCCCAGCATCATAGGGGGAAAAAAGAGCTTCATTTTTTTTTTNANTTAATTCAATGTAGTTGTCCTTTTGTTCTGTTTCTTTACTCCAAAAGCATTTAAAGCCAAAATAAATTGTGTTAATGGACAGGCTGTTTGTTATCCCAAGCCGGGAACTCAAGGAAACTTTTAATTATTTATTTAGTTGTTTATTCTAAAAGTCTCTCTCTACTCCTTCTCACCCCTCTGTTGTGTGTGNGTGTGTGGGTGTGTGTGTGTGGGTGTGGTGGCTCAGTGATTAAGAGGGCTTCCTGCTCTTCCTGAGGACCTGAGTTTGGTTCCCAGAACCCGTGTCTGGTGGCTCACCACTGCAAATAACTCCAGCTCCAGAGTATCCAACACCCTCTTTTGTCTTCTGAAGGCATACACACACAGGTGACTTAAGCTAAAACAGACAAATCCACATACACCTAAATAAAAATAAATCCTTTAAAAGAAAACATAGCCACAGGCACACTAAGGATTACAGATAATCTTCAAAAACATTAAGTGAAACAAGGCTTTACAATGCAGTGTTAATTTGAGGTTATGTAAAACTCTTAGTTCAAGCCTCTTTTTTAAAAAAAAAAAAAAGTGAAAGGATGATAACAGCAATTTTGAAAGCCAGTTCACACATCATTTAGAGCCCTCTCTGCTGGAACCTTCCAGAGGCTGTGGATCTTTGAATGGCATTGACTTTGCATGAGAAGAGCAGCAGATGAGGAATTCATAATCCTTGTTAATCAGTCCAAGAGTGAGGAGAGCTGTGATCTTGAGGCTATGACATCTATGTCATCCATGTATTTTGCAAGTCTGCTTCCAGCATGTCATTTCTTCAATGCATTGCAATTCTAATAAGCCCATAGTTAATTCTGAGACACAAAAGAAGAGGAAAGCTGTCTTGATTGACGATGCTATGACATCATGTATACATAAACTTTTGAGCAGAAGGAAGGACACAGCAGCAGTTGCTATGGGAGACCACAAAGACTCCCAACTTGTGGTTTGACTCAAGGTCAGAGAGTCAGAGTTTATGTTGCTCTCCGAGGCTGCATAATAGGGTGTAAAGGCATGGTTACCTGGTGTCTTACACTTCAAGGCCTAATCACAAGATGCTTTGCCGTGGGGCGTGGTTACCAGATGTTTTGAAGGGTCTACACTTGGTTGTACGTTGTGCTTTGATCTTGAAAGGGGGAGGTCTTTTGCCTCTCCCCTNGCTAGTGTATAAAAGGCCCATTAGAAATAAACTCGAGGCTGCTGGGTATTGACCCAGGGCCCTCCTAAAGCTATCCTGCGTCTCTATCTTTTTTTCTTAATCTACTTCTATATTTCCTATCTAGCATTTCTCATTTCTCAGTGCCTCACTCCCCCCTTCAGTGGGTCAGGGCTGGACCCCAGCACTGGGTCCAGACAACAAGTTGCTTATATTAGAAACACCAGTTATAGCCAGACATACTGGCTGCATGTAAAATAAAAAGTTTCTGAGGACACTGTAGGAATGAAACAGAAGCCACAACATAATATATAATGCAGGCAGATAACANGGGGTAAACAGTGCTTAATAAAAATGATTTTAATGCAAGCATAGCTAATGCAGTTATTTCCTATTGAGATTATGGACTCAGACCCCAAGAATAACAGGGATTGAATTAGCCATCAAGAATAGATAACAAGTTCACTTCGTAAAATTTGGGAACCATTAGTCAGCGTTTGTACAGATGAAAGCCCAGGTCATGGGTTCATTCAGGGGCCAAACAGGACTTCCTTGATGTTCCAAAAAGAGCTTGGTGACTCTGGGAGCCCACAAGTGTGAAAAAAATGGTTAGCATTGGGTTCCAAAAGGAATGCCTCCAGGAGAATGCTAGCTTTGAGAAGCAACTGGGAGCAGCCTCAACCTTTGTGTAGATGGCACCTGTCCTGCCTGAGAGAGTAAACTGTGGTCTGCCACATGCTGTGAATATCTCAGTGGGAGATAACCAGCAGTGGTAAACGTTGATCAGTTTGCAACTGACTCTACATTGGGAACTCAGAGGGTCNCAGGACAGGAGTCATGAGACTTTTGCCCTCTAGAAAGACATCTACCAGGCGATATGAGGGCTCTGAACATGTTGATTTGGTAAACTGATACATCAGTACAACACATAGGAACACTCAGGTTAATTGTGACCTGTGGCCAGTTGGGGAGGGTTGCTCATCCATAAGACAGTGCTTGAAAATGAAATAAATATTTGTACCAGCAACTTAAAGACTNGCTCTGAGGAGTNAACAGCTACTGCTCCTATTTTCTTTCCTAAGGCAGAATCTCAGGATATAGCCCATGACTAACCTCAAACTCAAGGTCACCATCGTTCCACCTTCCCAGGGTTGGAATTACAAGTATGCACCACCGTGCCTGATTACTTCTCTGTTCTTANAGTCTGGAAAGCGTGGAAAAGGGAGAAAGCAGAGGTTCCTCAGACTGCCTTGTNCCCGTCAGCAGTGGAAAGAAATGATTGGAAGCTAAAGATGTTTTGACTTTGTTTTAATGGCACCAAACACTAGATANTAAAGAAAAATCATAACATTGTGGTACCCTGGTACACTTGCTTGTTGTTCTTGAAGTATTTTCCTAATTATGGACTCAGACCCCAAGAATAACAGGGATTGAATTAGCCATCAAGAATAAAATTATTCCTAATTCACCTGTGTTCTCTACGATCTTAAAAGGGAAGTTCTCAGAGTTGTGACTTAGAAGTAGCAGAATACAGAAGTAAATTTTTTAAAATATTTTATATCTGTAAAAATATTGCCTTACCTTGTACACATATGCAGCATTATTCATTTATGGAAATTATTTTACAGAAATCCCTTGAAACAGGGATCTCCCATGATGTGTTTAAAATGTAACCATTCCTGAACTAGTAAAATGTCTCAGTGGGCAAAGTGCTTGTTGGGAAAGCTTGTGGACCTGAGCTAGGATCCCTGGAACCGTGAAAACCAGACGGGAAAGCACTTCCCTGTAATCCTGGTGAGATGGAAGGTGGAGAGGGGGAACCCTCAGGAGCTCAAGCGCCAGCCAGCCTGGTGCCCAGGGGTAAACAAGAGATCAAGGTGGAAGGCAGGGTCTAGCCCCCAGAGATGTTCTCTGACCCCCACATACATGCCATGGCATGCATACGCCCATAACAGTGGCACACACACANGCATGCACTCAGGTGCACATGCACACACATGATAAAATACTATGTCTGTGCATAACAGTTTCGCTGAGAGCGTTTTAGGAAGCCCCCTGGTTCTTTTGGAGGTCCTCCCTCCTTGCTTTTCCTCCCTGTTCCTTCCCTCCTAAGTCTTCTCACCCTGTGCGTTTCGTTCCTCAGTTATCTGAGGCCCTCTTTCCTGACGTTCACATTCTTGAGCATAGAGCATTGTTCTTTGTGAGGAATGGTCTCACTGTGTAGCCCAAACTGACTTTGAATCTTCTTGCCTCAGCCTCCCTGGTCCTGAGATTAAACATGTGTACCACCACACCCCGCTTGCACAGGGCAGCTCAAAAGCACCAGGTTTCTCCCTAGTTCCTGTGGAGGACCAAAGTTTCCTCTCCCAGTCANTGTGAAAATACCGAGGATGGAGAGGGGAAGGAGGCACCTGTGGATCTCCCCACATCATCCTGTGGCTCGAAAGGTCACCGTTTGCCATCTTTGTAAGTTCATACATACTTGGGGAAGTTGGGAGAATTTCCAGTGTGAATTCTGTATAAGTCATCAGATATCATTACTGACTCATATTTGGTGACANGTTTGTATCTGTGGGGCTGTGACTCAGCTGCCTTTCCTTGCACTTGTGTCCTTCATGTNATACCTAGTATGCACAGAATGAGAGGATGCTGAGAGGTTTTCCTCAGCAACAATAGCTCTATAGCAAGTAAACTGTAGCCCTTACCAGAGTCACCCCCAGGTTAACCNTGTGATAGCAGTTTTCATATTCTTAGACAGTTACTTTGTGATACCTCTNTGATGGTGAGTTTCCGTTGTCAGCTTGACACAGTCCAGGATCACCTCGGAAAGCAGTCTCAATAAAGTACCTAATAGTGGGAAGACTCACCCAGTGTGGGTGACACCATTTCCTGGGCAAGGGATCCTGAATTGTGAATTGGAGAAAATGAGCTATGGACTGGCATTAATGCACTCACACACTCCGTGCTCTCTGCTTTAGACTGGGTGTGATATGAGTAGTCACTTCCTGTCCCTGCTGCATTGACTTCCCTGAAGTGATGGACTGTAANCTGGAATTGTGAGCCNACTAAACTCTTTCTCCCTTAAGTAGCTCCTGTTACAGCAACTGGAGGTGAAACTGAGACACTTTTATCTTTTTATGGCTGACACATGTAACAGGCTTTCTCTGACGGCCAGCCCCTAAATTATGACACAGAGACTTATTAATTATGAATGCCCAGTCTTAGTTTAGGCTTGCTCTACTAGCTCTTATAACTTAAATTAATCTGTTTCTCTCTTCATCTAAGTTTTGCCTTAGGGCTTTTTACCTTTCTTTCATTCTGCATGTCCTACTTTCACTGCTTCTTCCACATCTGGCTGGCAGCTGCCTGGCTGGCTGGGCCTGGGTGTCTCCTCTTTCTCCCTCATTCTTTCCTCCCTCTTCCAAAGCCTAGATTCCCCCTCCTACTTATTCTCTTTCCCCACCAGCCCTGCCTATCCCTCTACTGCCTAGCTATTGGTTGTTCAGCTTTTTATTAGACCAATCAGGTACCTTAGGCAGGCAGAGCAACACATCTTTACATCATTAAACAAATGCAGCATAAACGAATGTAACACATCTTTACATCGTTAAATAAATGCAACACACCTTTACATAGTTAAATGTTTCACAACATAAACAAATGTAACACATCTTTACATAGTTAAAAATATTCCACAACAAACACATATCTTCCTTTTCCTTGTGTGATGTGCTTTATTTATTATGACATCGTGAGAACTTCTGGGCCTTTCCCCTCATTGTAAATCAAATTGTACTTTTTGTTTCTGCTTTCAAAATCCAGAACATTCAGATTTCTAATTCCGAGAGCTGAGAGTCCTAATATAATTGTGAACAAAGCAGTGAGAGGGTCTACACTGCAGAGTAGTGTAAGATATATACCTTGGGTCATTTTCTTTCTTCCTTCCTCCCTTGCTTTCCTCCCTCCCTCCCTCTCTCCCTCCCTCTCTCCCTTCCTTTCTTCCTTCCTTTGTTTATAAGTGTATGGATGTTTTGCCTGTCTTTGCACCCTGTGCATGCATGGTACCCACGGAGCCAAAAGAGGGTGTCTGAATGCCTGAAACAGCAGTTACAGATAATTATGAGATGCTATGTGGGTGCTGAGAATCAAACCTGGGTCCTCTGGAAGAGCAGCAAGTACTCTTAACCACTGAGCTATCTCTCCAGCTCCTTGTGTTGTTTTCTGAGTTTGCTCAATGTATTTATTTATTAAATACTCTTTACATGCTAGGGACAAGTGTTGGGGATTTGATAGTGGACAAAATAGAAACAGTGGCCCCTTCATGGAACTTACATTATGCAAAGATGCTACGCTGACTGAGNTGAATCCTATGTGAGTAAAACTAGAAAGATGATTGTTGACTGAAAATATTAAGCTGGGGACCTGTTAGGATGCAGAGAGAATAAAAACAAAGGGGGAGATGAGGTGCCTACAGNGCAGAATGAGAAGATGNGAAGGATGGTTTTGGTCAAGGCTCCGGGCAAACCCCACGTGTACTAGNCACATGGTGGAGGAAGAATTGGCCAACAAGTTCAGAAAGGAGAGAACCAAGAGAGAGAAGCCAGATAGGTACCACAGAAGCCAAGCTGAAATCAGACAGCAAAGACCTTGAAGGTCACATGCTCCATGGGAAGACTGAAAAGCATCATCTGTCACATTTACCGACCCAAGAGCCATTGATGGTCTTCGTGAGAGCAGATGTCCTGAAGAGGTAGAGGGCAAAATTTAGGGGGGGAAAGAATTTCCGGAATGAATGGAAGACAAAGAAAGCCATAAAAGAAAGGCAGACTATCCGGAAGTTGGTCAAGAGGTCAGAGGTGAAGAAGGAGAGGAGTCAAATACAGGCTTGGGTTCAGTTCACTTCCTTTGAGCACAACATGGAGAACTTAACATGCCTACACATGTGAACGTAGNTATGTGTAACCACAGAGCACATGTGGAGGTCAGAGGACAGTCTCTCCTCCTTGCCTTCCTCCGAGTTGGAGGCAGGATCTCTGTTATTTCTTCACAGCCTGTACAAGGCTATCTGACCCTTTTACCTCCAAGGGTTCTCCNATCTCTGCCTCTCCTTACAGACTCGTGCACTGCAGCACCCCGTTCTTACAAGGATTCTGAGGATTCAAACTCTGCTCCTCATGCATGAACAGCAAGGGCTTTTACCCACTAAGCCATCTCCTCAGACCCCTATTTTTACTTTCTGTTATAAATTTTTTCAAACATGAAGCAAATGTGTAACATACCCATTTTATCATGGTTATGTCATTTTGAGGTTTTGCGGAATTATTTGAAAGTAAATGTCACATACATCGTGTTTCTCTCTAAATACTTCAGTTTGCTTCTCTGAAATGTGGGTCTTTTCACTCTAACAAAAATAATGGGCAATTAATCAGTCCCTCAGGACCACTAGATACCTAGTGAGGGCACACGCAGAGGTCCCTAGTTAGCCTCAGTTGGTGCCTGTAGTGGAGGAGATGTTTGGATCTTCGTTCAGTTTTCTGAAGGAATCTGTAGTACATTTAAACAGTGTCTAGGTACTACCAGAGGTCATGGAATCCTGAACTGAGGGGAGACAGTGGTACCTGAGAACTCAAGGAGCCTTACCCTCACCCCTGCGCAGGCAGTATGAAGCAGGCAGTGGAACCAGCTGGAAACTACCTGAAGATGTGACAACAGGAAGCAGAAATCGTTCCCTTCCAGTGGCATCTTTTGTAGGATAAATTGTATAAGGATAGAGTCCAGATCTCTCTATTACATGTTATACAGACACACACAGTGCTTGGCATGTAACAGATGCCCAGTAAACATGTTTTATACATGAATACTGAGAGTAAAGGTGGGGTATAAGATTTGAGGGGAATGGAAATAGAAAATATCCAGACTACAAACACTGCTTCTGCACTACTTCATTCCCATAAAAACCCTGTTGTCGGGTCATTTGGTTCCCCTGAAAGTGTTTTTGTTTTCCAAATGCAGGGGGTCAGAGAAGTTGAGCATTTCATCCAAGATCACAAAGTTATTGGATGGAGCCAGACTAAGAGGGTCCTGGCAGCATGTGACTGGGTCATGCAGTAGTCCAGTGGAGACTGTAGGCATTGGTTTAGAATCTCTGGTCAGCAGGTTGCCCCTAGAACAGTGGTTCTCAACCTGAGGATCTCGACCCCTTTGGGGTTGAATGACCCTTTCACAGGCTCACATCTCATATATATATATTACAATTCATAACAGTAGAAAAATTACAGATATGAAGTCACAACAAAATAATTTTATGGTAAAGGATCACAGCATTAGGAAGGTTGAGAACCAGTGCTCTAGAACTTTCTGTGCTTGCACAAGAGGCTTTGTAGACCTGCCCACTGGTGTTAAGAGTTGGTGAGCAGAAGGATGGAGAGATGTCTCAGCAGTTAAGAGCACTTGCTCTTACAGAGGACCTACATTCTATTCTCAGCACCCACACTGTGTCCCACAACCATTATTAACTCTAGATCCAGGGACCCAACACCCTTTCCTGACCCCTGAGGGCACCAGACAAGACCTTCATATGCATAAAGTAAAATAAATCTGTAAATAAAAACTTAAAAAGAGTTTGTGTGCAGAGTTGCCTGGGTCTACAGGTGAAGGGTCTACAGGAATGTATTTGCTTCCACATCAGCACTCAACACCTGGAACGCTTTCCTAAGTCACGGTTCAGAACTCCAGCCAGTGGGTAGAATTTTCTCTCCTGCAAAATCCCTGATCCATAAGTTCTTTCTAGACTCTTAGTATCAAATGCAGGTTGGCGGCACTGACATGGGAAAGATGGGCTTTGATGTGATTTGTGGCTTTGCGTGTTTACACACTCAGGAGTTTGAAGTTCATTTAACCTGTGTTTTTCAGCGTGTTCATTAAAGAGCCCCATGGGGATCTGAACCTTTGAGAAAAAGTACATGTGACACATGTTGACAGAATGCATCAGGGTTGGTTGTTTTTTGCCATGCTATCTAGTCTCAAAGAGAGGGAAGTTGTAGTGTGTAACCTGTGGGCATATTTTCAAAAACAAAAGCTTGTCCATTTCCTGTGTAACAATTTCTTCAGCATTGGTCAGTGTGACGATGGGTCAGTGCCTCTGTGAGCCAGGCTCTCTGTGGCTCTACAAAGAGTTTCATCTTGGCATTCCTTGTTTTCTGTAGTACTGGGGATTGAACCTTTGTCCTTACACATGTGTGGTAAGTGCTCTGTCACTGAGCTGCAGTCCCATCCCTGACACAGCCTTTTTAAGGATAAGAGTGTGAGTGGAGGAGTTGATGAACCAATGTTCATGCCTTGAGGGCCTCTAATAACCTTCTGTCTGTGCAGAATAACACTTGTCATAGAGGGACCCCCAGAAGAGACCCTAGGATGTGGCTGTGAGAAGTTTGGAACATGAGGCAGATAGATGTGATATTACAGTTTCTTACCAAGGTTTTGAGTGACAGCTAGCATCATCATCATCGATACTTGAGAAAAAGTGGGATTCAGTACAGACTGTGGCGTGGGGTCTTTTGACATGCTTTCACTTGCCATCCTCACAGCTTCATTCTAGGTGGGCATTTGGGTGCTCGGTTTTCTGGANAATGAAACTAAAAAATAAAATGGTTTAGTTAACTTACCCCAAATCCCACAGCATGTAAATGGCTACCAAGGATTTATGCTTCATCTTCCTGGCTCACAAGCCTGTTCCCTTCCTACCTCACTCACACAGTACAGATGCCCCCAGACTGTGTTAAGACCCACTCAGCCACCTTCCACCTCTGGCAAACACCACACTTTTTAATCCCTTAAATCACTGTGGGGAATTTCCTTTTCAGCCAAGAACTATTAACCACCTGTTGTGCATTAGCAAACCTCAAGTCAGTTTATTGGCTTCAAATTATGCTCCACTCATCCGCTTTCAAGTAACAAGCTNAGATGAAACTGTGGGAAAAAATTAGGCTGAGTTCAGGTATATAGCCCAGTTGTTATCTGTAAGGAAAAGGGGGTCAGAATCATCTTTGAAAATTGTCAGAATTCTGCATAGCAAAAACCAGACAGACATTGTTCAGTTCTAATGAGAACTTTTACTTCTTTAGCTAGTTGAATATCCTGAGACTTGATTACTAATAATGTTTACCACTAAAATGTCCAACTAGAATATTTTTGTTAAAGTTTCAAAGACTCAGAATAGGGGTTGGGGAGATGGCTTCNTGGGTACTTGTTTGGCTAATGTGAAGACCTAGGTTTGAAACCCCCTTGCCCATGTAAAAAGCCAAGCATGTGCCTGTAACCGCAGCACTAAGGGCAACAGAGACAGGCAGATCTTGAGAGCTCCCTGGCCAGATAGCTTAGTCAAGAGGGTGAGTTTCTAGATGGTCACTAAGAAACCCTGTCTCAAGGCAATGACATTCAAAGCCCTGTATGGTCTCCCTATACTGACACACAAGCACATGCATACATGTAGGAAACACATACACATACCAACAATAATCCAAAAGACAACCCTTAACTGTTGGTGAGCATCCTTCCAGGCACAATGGGCGGGGCACTCACGACATTGGAATTGTGGTGTTGATGCTATCCTGGAGGTTTCGTCTCTATGTCATAGACACAGAAAGGCTCATTTAGAATCTTCCCCCATTGTAAAGGCCCCTGTGGTGGTACCCGTAGTTTATCAATAACTGCTTCCAAGAGGAAGTAGCTCCCTCTTGTGGCTCGTTGGCATATGACCCAAGTCATGTTGTGTTTTTGCAACCCTGCGACTTGATGGCAGCCAGCACCTGGCTAAAGAACTCCAGCTTGTTTTGTAGCTCAGGCCCCTTCATGCCCATTGAAGTGTAGATGAAAGGCAGAACAACTAGGCTTCTAGCCCCGGGCTTTCATCAGCCTCTTCTTTACCCTCCACTACACCCCCTTCAAGATCAAGAGGTGAGGTCATCCGCAGGACTTGTAGGGGAAAAGAAAGAGGACCTAGTAGACTGTCCCTTCAGTTAAAAGGAATTTCCTTTCTTGCCTTGTGCTTCTGTATTTTGACATTATGGATGAGTTGGGCTACTGAAAAAAGTACTCTTTAGTGATAAATTGAATGTTCTATCACCACTTCCAAAGCGAGATTTTTTTTTAATTATTTTTATTTTTTGTTTTTCTTTTGTGGGGGAGGTTGCAAGGGCAAAGGGCGGATGTGGAGGGACAGGGTGGGGAGAATAAGTGGGATGGGGGCCATCATGTGAAATCCACAAAGAATCAATAAAAAGTTCCTTTTAAAGATTGAATGCTCTCATGTTTATATATGGAGAACACGGTTCTAAGGATGAGCAGCACAAAGTGATTGTTTTCTGAAAATAAAGCCTCAAGAATTGGAAATTTCTACTCTAAATAAGCACCACAGTAGGAAGGTCGTGTTTCACAGTGATCCGCCATGTTTTGACAGCTCTTTTTCCATTCTCTCTCTCTCTCCTGTATAGTACATAGTGGAATGTCACGGAGTTACCCTTCTTCCTCAGTTCTTGGGAATGTACCGGCTTAATGTTGACGGTGTGGAGATATACGTGATTGTTACAAGGAATGTGTTCAGCCACCGTTTATCTGTATATAGGAAATACGATTTAAAGGTGAGATTGATTTTGATCATTTTCATTAAGTGACTCAAGCCTTCCCATCCAGATTTCGTATGTTATAATTAATCCTGTGAACAAAATGATTCAGATGCTCCTAGAGCTTGTATCTAGCAGGCAGCTGCCCATGCCATAGGATTAAGCAGTCCTCGCTACTACAAACATATCAGCCACATGATATGTATGGTCTAAGTGCTGGGAATAGTTGATAAGACCAGGGCCAGCAAGATAGCCCAGCAGGTAAAAACACTTGCCCCACAAGTCTGATGACCTGAGTTCGCTCCTCAGAATCCATGGTAGAAGGAAAGAGAACTGGTTCCTAAAAATTGGCCTCTGACCTCCACCTGCACATGCACAAAACACACACACACACACACACATACACACACACACACATACACACACACACACATATACCAGTAAATAATTTTTAAAAAAACAGAACAAATCTTTAAGCATTATGTATATAAATTATCAATCTGTCTATATATATATATAAATATATATCTATAATTATCATTATTACTATTATAGTTGTTATTTTAGGGAAATGATGAGTACTGTGGGTAGAAATGAACAGGGGAAAGCCACACTATTTTGTTCACAATAAACAAATAGCTTATTGCTGAGCTACAGCTTCAGCCCTTTTTCTTCTTATTTGGAGACAGGGTCTCACTCAGTTGCCCAAGTTAGCATTAAACTCACTCTGTAGCCAAAACAGACCTTAAGTTGTAATCCCTGGCTCGACTTGCCTGAGATCACAGGCCTGTTCTACCGGGCCTAGCCAGTCGCACATTTCTAAGTAGGGCATGAGGAAAGGTACACCTGAGAGGGTGTCATTGGAGTCAGCATGAAAAATGAGGGAAGATGTGTGACAAAGGAGACGGTAAAATCTCATAGACTAGACATTTCATAGACTTAGAGTGAGATAGGGACACCGGAAAATTCTGACTGCAGTGACATGATCTGACTTTTAGAAGTTCAAACTCAGCCAACTATGATGTGGTTGCATGGTAAAACCAAGAGGGGGTTGCATTTTCATAAATAAAGTTTTATTGATGTATCATCATGTGTATAGTTTGTGTTATCTGTCCATTTGCAGTATAGTGAACAAATTGAGCAGTAACCACAGAGACTTGACTGACCACGGACCTAAAAATATCCACCTTCTGACCTTTGAAAAAGGTTTTCTTTCTTGATTGTGGTACTTGGTTATCAGGATTTTCTTTTTAATCGCAGAGCTCATTCACATGCACCAAAGAAATGGAGGCATGGGGCTGGAGAGATGGCTCTGTGGTTAAGAGTACTTACTGCTCTTCCAGAGGATGTGGTTAGTTCCCAGCTTCAGGCAACTCATTACCACCTGTAACTTCACCTCCAGGGGAAGCTAACACCCTCTTCTGGTCTCTGCAGGCTCCCCCATATACCCTTACACATAAATAAAAAAAAATCCTTGCTTAAAAGAAATGTATGAGAATATTAAACTTATAAAATTATTAAATATTGAAATTGATGTTAATATTTATTAGTAGCTACTTTAAATAATGAAAAGTATTATGTACTAATGGATTTGTGAAAATAGCTATTTTTTAAAAGCAAAATATTAGTGACAAACATCATGGTTTTACTTTTTATTTTATTTATTTTGGGGGGTGGTGGTTTTCAAGACAGGTGTTCTCTGTGTAGCCCTGGCTGTCCTGGAACTCATTCTGTAAACTAGGCTGGCCTTGAACTCAGAGATCCACCTGCCTCTGCCTCTGGAATGCTAGGATTAAAGGTGTGCACCACCACCACCCGGCACATTTTATTTTAATTAAATTTATTCTTTGAGTTTCCTTTGTGTATATGGTATGTTCTGTTCACATTATCCTTCCCTCCCTCTTATTTCAAATCTCTGTAATGTCTGCATTAATGTGAGACAGTTGGAATGGCATATCTGATCATGCTCTCAATATGTTGTGCTATTATTTGGTTGGGTAGGTGGGGGAAAAAATCTGAGCTTACACAAATACGTAGTTGGAAAAGAGAGATGAGGAGTTTTAGGGATAATTGTAGACATTCTTTGATAATACACCAAAACTTAACAGTTAGTAATAGCTCCNATCTTAGTTTTACTGAGGAATTTGCACCCTGTTCATTAAAATCTATTGTCAAGTGCATGCACTGGTCCAAGTGTGTGGTTTTGTAGTCATACATGTCTCACTAGAGACATATTTATTTCTATTTATTTATTTATTTAATATGCATGTGCATTGGTGTGAAGGTGTCAGATCCCCTGGAACTGGAGTTACAGACAGTTGTGAACTGCCATGTGGGTGCTGGGAATTGAACATGGATCCTCTGGAAGAGCAGCCACTGCTCTTAACTGCTGAGCCATCTCTCCAGCCCCGACATACTTGTTTCTTAATTAACATAGTATCCCAGTGTCAGCATATTGAATTATACAGTATCAAAAGTCATGTGACCATCTCCACCAGTCACACTGAAAGCCTTTCATGTATGGGAAACAGAGGACAAATAGTTTTTCAAAAGTCTGGTTTTCATTTGATAGCATTTTATCACTGACCTCAAATCCTGTCAGTCATGTTGTGAAATGACAGAACACAGCTCATCCAGAGCCTTGCAGTTTCATTCATCATCAANCAAGTGTGTTTCAGTTTCTCAGACCAGGACAAATGCAGTTCATTTGTAGTTTTTTCAAATAAAAATGTTGTTTTCTGGAAAAGAAGGTAGCTGGTTCATAACTGCACCTGTCAGAAGAAGGGCTCTGGGCAGCATTCATTGCTTAAACAGACATGGTGTCTGCATGCTGCCTCTTCAATACTGAAAGGTGTGTGCTTCAGGATCAAGGTCCTTCGTTGCTTCATCAAGGACTTTCATAAAGGATGCTGAGGACTTGAGGTTATCTCGGTGACAGATACCTTAACTGCTTGTTAGGACAAAGCCCACTGTTGTGTTTGCAATGTCCTTGTGAATAGTGAGAGCGAAGAGGCAGTCAGTGTCTTGGTATTATAAAAACAATTTTGCCAGATGTGGTGTCACACATCTGTAACCTCAGCAGTCAGAACGCTGAGGCAGTGGAATCAAAGTTCAAAGCCAGCCTAAGCTACATAGCAAGTTTCAAGCCAGCCTTTAAATACAGATGAGGTCCTGTCTCAAAAGGCAGAACAAGCAAGCAGCAGTTTTGACCTTGCAGGCCTCTGAGAGCACCCCAGGATTTGAGCCACACTTTGAGAATGCTAGTGTAAGTAAAAGGAAAAGATGCAGCCCTTGCTTCCACCCTCTGAATTCCAGACAGACTGAACTTCCTGCACACAGCCTTGCCCTGGCTTGCATCCAGATCTCAACTCAAGCCATTTTATTGTGCTGGAATTGCCCCTAGGGAATCCCATGCACACCCAGGTCTCTCCTTTGACACCTGCTCTTTCCTGAAAGAGTGGAGCGCAGTGCTCACACTCCACTGAGAATTTCGAGGCTCTGGGTGGTGCTCTGACTGTCTCACTTCAGAAAGCCAGTGTGGCCTCAGAAGTCTCATGAAATTAGCAGCTATGTGCAAGTTGCTGAACCTTTGAGCCTCCGTTTCCAGGTTTATTGCAGCAGGGATAGCTTTATCTGCACTTAGAGGAGGCATTATGCATACATAGCCTTATACACAGCATAAGGCACAGCATATAGCTACTGGGGGTTTCATCTATTCTGCTAGTGTATGAGTTCCTTAAGGGCAAGCTTTTTGTCCTACTTAATATTTATCCCCTTGAAATGCTAAGATAGCCCCACCCTCAAGTAAGTATGCCCAGGTGTAAGTTACCTTTATAGGTTGGATACTGTGCTTGTAATGTGCCTTAGCATTTCACGGTGTCATCTCTCTCTTTCCCTTATAGAACAGAAACACTTTTCCTGTCAGAGCCCTCAAGTGCATAGAAACCATACCCTTGGTGTCATTTCATGATTCCAATTCAAGGCCTTAACTACTGTCTTAGAGTTTCTATTGCTGTGACAAAACACCATGACCAAAAATCGAGTTGGGGAGGAAAGGGTGGTTTTGGCTTACATTTCCATATTGCTCTTATTATCGAAGGAAGTCAGGACAGGAACTTAAACAGGGCAGGACAATAGAGGCAGGAACTGATGCAGAGGCCATGAAGGGGTGTTGCCTAAGGAATAGGGCCACCCACAGTAGGAATGGCTTCCTGCCTTAACATAATCAAGACAATCTCCCACCAGACATGCCCGCAGGCCAGCTTAACTAAACAGTCCCTCATTAAGACCCCTTTCCCAGGTGAGTCTAGATTGTGACACATTGACAATTAGGAATAACCATCACTGGTAGAAAGAGGACCTGGTCAGTGACAAATGCTGGGCCTAGGTCCGAGCACACCTGTGCTCCTGGAATGGACCCTCCACCTGGTGCTCCTTTGACTTGTCCCCAAGAAACTTCGAGTGTTTTCCCTGGCCACTCACCACGATCTTGATACCCACCAGTCCTGAGCATGCCAAGTGCCAGGGAGGAGAACTGACAGTGGGGGCCTCAAGCCTGCTCTTGCTCCTCTCCCCAGTACAGGAGCCCTTGCTGCCAGTTCTTGCATCTGTGGAGTTGAGTGTGCACACATCAGTAGACAGGTGGTGATGGGGAGAATTTCTTTGTTTTTTCTTTCCAAAGCTAACCAACTGCTTTGCTCAAGTCAAGTATGAGTTCCCTTCATGATCAGCCACTTTAATAATCCAGGATGATAGCTGTGGATTTGAGTAGTGGTGAAATTAACGAACACTCCACCGTAGCAGTTCAGGCATCTAGTGCTGGAGGAAAAGAAATCTAACTCGGTGATCCTTCTCCAGCCCCTCGTCAGTAAACAGGCTCTGTCATGAGTGAGACACAGAGAATTAAGTCATGATTGCTGAATTCACGTATTTAGGAAGCTAAAGTAAGAATCAACATGTCTATGTGTTCCTTGGCTTTTCTTTTAAATTAAAATCTTCCCCCAAAAGGAAAGTTTCTCTGCTTGAACACTGACTGCCCCCAAAGCCTCCTGTGGACCTCAGAGGTGACTTCCCATCTCCCATCTGACATTTTGGCTAACACAGCTCTGACAGACTGCTTTTGAAAACTGGTGCAGTGGACTAGGTGCTGTGGAGATCAAGGGCTGGGTTTCCTTCCACCTTGTACCCCTGTGCTCAGCATAGGGCCTAGAACAAAAGAGGTGTAAGGAAGCCTGTGGCTTTGAAGGGATCTCCAAAGTAAAGGGAGTGAGAAAGTGCTCACAGAGGATGTACCTGAGCTCAGTGGAACTGTCCCTTAGTAACTAACACTGGGGAGAGAAGACCATCAGAGGCAAGGATGGTCCACATCTGGAGGATGTGACACAGGAAAGGGCATTCGATGCTTTTGTTGCCACAGCCCGCTGATGGCCCATCTCCTTTTTGAAGATAGTGAAACCAGCCATTTCCAGCATCTGATGCAGTTTTGTTCGGTGCTTAGGAAGTTATTGCACAAGTGATGCCAGGTTTTCTGATTTCCAAGCAGGTGGGTAACGAACCAGAGATAAGTCCAACAAAAATGACAGCAACAGTGTTGGAGAAGAGTGGGCAGTAGACAAGGACACTTGCAGGGGGAGCCACAGACCAGGCGAGGGCTGTTGGGACAAGTGGACCACTCTGAGGGTGGACCTAGAACAGAGCTAGGTTTGTTTCTTCTCTGCTCTTCCCAGGACCACTTACATACTGTGTCCATTTCATACAAGTCCATTCTTACCATTTCTTTGTGTTTCAGGGCTCGACAGTGGCTAGAGAAGCTAGTGACAAAGAAAAGGTAAGCATCATGACTGTCCGGGGATCATTGCTGGGACAATGCTTCTGCTCTTTCTTTTCATCTCCCACTGCGGTTCTTCCCATTCCCCTGCTGCTGCTGCCAGCACAGGCAGCAACCCCTGCAGCCTGGAGATGCATGCCTTCATCTCCTTGCTCGTGGCTGGATGATGCTGTAGTTACTAGTTACTAGTTATGCGCGTAGTTGACAGACTTGGGTCACAGGCAACCTGCTGTGCACAGAGAGCTGCCTGTACTGTAAACTTAGCTGAAGTGGAAACTCCAGCTCAGAATGTGGGTCCTAGGGGTTGAGGAACTGGGGTCCCAAGGCCTCTTTACCCCAGTTAGTCACATGTGACCTTGACTGTGTTCTTTGCCTCTGTTCATTTTCTTGACCATTACATACTGACTTGGGTGAGCTTCAAATTCCTTTTCAAGTATACAGTGGTAAGATGAGATCAGAGTTGGTTTTGCTTTTTAAAATGAAGGATAAAAAAAACTACATCTTTGTATCTCTTGATTGATTGTAAATCAAGTAATACTTGACTCTCATTTGCTTTCTTTTACAAAATGACAGACTTGAAGGATCAGTCTGTAGGGGACATTATAAAGAGGCCTTTCAGTTTTAAAAGTTAAAAATATAATATTTCAGTATTGGCAAATAAGATATAGGCTGAGGTAAGATTGATAAAGCAGAAAGAGAAATCCGTTAGATGTTAGCGAAACATTCCAAGTGACAGCTATAAACTGAATATGTGTATTTATGCCTTATAAAATACATTAGGTGTTAACAGGAAGCAATTCCTCATGAACAACTAAGTTCATAATTGGGATTCTTTGCAGAAGTCGTCCTGAAAGATCCAAGTTTTACATCAGTTTGAAGATTGTAATTAGTTCGGATTGGTAGATGGAGACATGAAGAATTGGATTCAATTTTGTTAAAAGTGAATTACTTGGAAGAGACATGAAAATTAGGATTAAGTGATTACGTGTTGGAAAGACTTTTGAACAACGATAACAGGTCGGAGCACTAGTGAACAGAGAGGTAATTTACATCTGTTGGGTTAGGACAGAAGAACAGGTGAATGACCAGACATTTGAGACACTGATTTAATGAAAGACTAGGAATAAGACTTGGGCTGTTAAATAAAAAATGTCATTCTTGGTGAGATAGGAAAAAAACAGTTTCATATGTGATTCCTTTTCAAAATTAAAATACTTTAAATTAAAAAAAAGAAAAAGAATTTGGAAAATGGCTTCCTGCATGTAGATCTAAACTAGCCCAGACTGACCCCTTGTTCAGGTTGATAGATCAGGGAAAAGGTTCGCCTGGACTCTTGCATATTTCCACATACCAGCCTCAGAACGTCTTTTCTTTACTGTCCCATTTAAAGTTAAAGTCAAAAATTCAAAATTTTTTATTAAGTTCTTTTAGAATATTACTTTGTTTCAATTTGAATTTTATGAATTTACACATCTACTCTGCTGTGTTCATTCAGAAGTGTGTGTGTGTACACGTGAGCATG